>CM061493.1:11565000-11850000 GCA_030867185.1 Tagetes erecta
AGTTCGGGAAAATTTATAGAATGGAAATTCGAATACAGATTGTTTGCTACTCAAGATTGGGATGGGATAAGATTTAATATGGTCAATGGATATTTTAAGAAGTCCCAACTTGCGAATAAAATGTTTTAAGTAAATGGATTTATAATGATTTAAATGAATATTGGGAATAATCATAATTACTAGAACGGATGAAACGAATAAAGTAACTTTACATATAGCTAAGTGAAATAGAGTGAATTGATCACAATTAGCAAAATGAGTAATTGAATCAAGTGAAATAAAATGATTAAATGTGTCCCAACTCCATAAGTTGTCTGTATTATTGTGTTTTCTATCATAAGTGTACTTACGTTATTTAGCTCCTTTGATTTGAACAAGATTACGCTAGTCTAGAGGATTTGAATTAGAATAAACCAATTTAAGCACTGGATGATGATAATGACAAATGATAACATGCGAAAACAATTGTTACATTTTGATTTCTATATGATAGGAAAGGTTTTCTGATTTCTACATAGGTTCAAATAGTAATCGATTGTTATTTTTAGATCAACTTAAAGTATAGTTTATCTTACTCATGATATATGGAAGTTATTATTATACAGATAGAATACTTAGAACAACACAAAACTTCACAGATCGCAACAACGCTTCATTTGATAGTATGATAGGAACACATATATATAGGATGTACCAGTGGCCTATCCACCATGCCCTTATCATACCACATTTGTTGCATTGCCCTCAAACACATGACAAAACTTACTATTGTTTCTGTGCACCAACTTTCATAATTTTGTGTGCACCCGTAATTACTTTAGTTTTTGCATGGACACACAGTTCATTCGATCACGCACGAGGCAAATGTACGAAAATTCACAAGTTAAGGTGATGATACACATATGTTCCGAAATCATACTCATAAGAATTAGTTCATATGAAGTATAGTTTTAGATGATAAACAAATTGATGATTCTATATAATTAAGTCTATTAGATAGACATTGCTCATATAAATAGTTTTGTTCATAGATTCAAATAGTCAAGTTAGTAACAAGCTCATAGATCACATTTATGGATAGCCAAGTTCAAAAATCAAAATTGTAACAACTTTAGTTTGTGAAAATCAACTTCATGTGCGTAAGATGTAAATACCAAATGTTTAAGATATTTCCAAGTTCATAAGCATTAGTTGATGGCATGCATGTAATACTTTAGTTTATTAGGATTATAGGAAAATTAGTTTCAGGAGTATTTGGTAAAGCGGAGAAACCAATTTATAGTTCAAATGCATATATCACTCGGTCTCTAATGGATTCGATTTTTAAGTCATTTAGTTCATAAGTCAAACAACTTTAGGTGAACCAGGTGTATTGATGATAGAAGTAAACAACGTTTTAAGAGGCGATGTTACTTGTCTATGATACGTTTTTAACAAGAAAGAAATAAGTAATTAAGTAATAATTTTATAAGAGGCTGAAAGTTCTAATCTTTACCCTAGTTATGAGGGATTGATTTGAAAGTAAATGTCATAATCTAACTTTTAAGTACTCGGTATTGGAAAACATAAGACATGGTGTTTGTTGCAAGTCTTTCTATCTTCTTTGAGAAAAGGTGGAAATGTTGTGTAAATATTTGACAAACGTTAAAATAACCAATCCTTTTTTAAAAGAATCATTTATCATGAAATTTCTTTTCTTTTTTTAATTCTTGAAACTACTAAAACCAAAATGTTATTTTATTTATTTTATTTTTTCCTTATTATTATTTTTATAATGTTTTTTTATCTGGGAAAATATAGAAATCTTTTTTTTAATGTAAATAACTATTGGTTGGTAGTTTTACAAAAATCGTAGATAAAATATGGTGTTTTAGGTAGAGAGTCTATACGTAAGACACGTTATGTTTGGATGAGTTTATAGAAACGAGATGTATAGTATTTCATTAGTAGCCATATGTATAGGTTAAACATTTTAGTTCAACGAGCTCAGGAATAGTGTGTAGTGAGTTAAGTTAAGTATTGAATAATGAATTTATGAATAGCATGATATAGTTGATTAACGAGTACATGTTTTGATGGTAAATTTTTTTAACTTGATGATGAATTTATAATTTAGTGATAGATTAGAATTTGGATTAGAATCTTATGGTTAGATTAGTAGTTTAGAGAACATTTAAGTATTGAGATCTGCTGACTATTAGTTTCGTGACAACAGCTTGTAATAGTTTAGTTGCTTGTTTAATTATCATTGTAAACAGTTGGATTAGTCGTTTGAGGTTATGACACGCCTAGATGTCTCACGACACCTAGGTGTCTCATGGTGGTCACAAGCCTATAAATAGTGATGGGTGATAACCATTTTGGTTAATCGTCCATCAGAGAGTGTGTGAGCGTATTTATCAATATAACTACGTTTGAAAGTATTCTCTGTCTTTGGGTGATTGTGTGCTCTTGTGTATACTCTTAAGGTGTTTCTTGACGGATTTTGCACGTCGAGAAGCATTCGTATCGTCTGGTATATCAGTCCGAGTGAAGAACCAGGACCTACAAATGGTATCAGAGCCTTCGTGCTCGTCACGAGTTGGTTTTTAGGCGATCGTCAGAGCATTAGGTTGTCTTCATCACCATTTCGCTTCCTTTCTGATCAATTTGGGTAAAGGATTTAGGTTTTTCATCCTACAGAGATTAAGGACTAAGTTGTGGTGAAACAATTTCGTCAAAAGTCGTCCAAAAGGGTTTATTGCAGTAGGTTTAGCATTAGGTGTGCGACACCTACACACGCTGGTGCGACACCTTCATTCTGGTGCGACACCTCGTGACACGTAGTCACTAATTTGCAATTTCCCGACACCTTCATTGGTGAACATTTTGACCGTTGGGATTGAGCGAATAATCCTCGGAGACAGGTTTCAGAGAGCCAAGAACGTAACAGTTCGAAGTTTCGGATTAAAAAAATCATAGTCTCATAAATTTGTACTTTCCCAAAGATCGAACCATTGGATTGATTTGAAATTTGAACTGAAGCTTCCTAAGACATATGTGATGAAATCCAACGGTGGAAATTTGATTTAGACGTCTGGAGGTTTGGTTTTTAGTCGTGCGACACCTTGTGCGAAATCTCGAGATGCGACACCTTTGGACCCGCCACCATTGATGTGACACCTCTGGACCCGACACCTTTGATGCGACACCTCTGGACCCGACACCCTTGGTGCGATACCTTTCGATCCGACACTTACATGCGACACCTTTGAATCCAACACCTTGGACCAGAAAGCTTCTTGTGCAACACCATTGTACCCGACACCTCTGCACTCGATACCTAGCATCACACGACACCTCTTGTGTGACACTGTGCATTTGAAACCTTGGCTTAAGATAAACACGTAAGATATGTCAACATCTTTTATCTCTAAGACCAAGGTTGAGGTAGATTCTAACCCTTTTTCTAGTGATTGTGCAGACTGTTCCAGTAATCTTATTAAAGTTAGTAGATTAGTGGAAAATAATAAAAACTTACTTTCAGATATTGAAAAATATATTGCATCTACAAATCAGTTAAAACAAAATAAAAAATCATTTAAAAAGAAAATTAAGGTACATAAAAGGGACTTTATCAAACTAAAAGATGATAAAGGAAATTTATGTGCCCAACTTAGAGATGCAGTTGAACAATATCAGAAAGTAAAGTCGGAACTTGACCTTGCTAAAAAACTTATCACTGAACTTAAACATGATGTTGATAAGCTGAACAAAGCATGTAGAACTGTTAACCACATCATTGAGGCAAATGTTGGGAAAGTGGATAGAACGAGAGTTGGATATAAGCAGGTACCTCATCTGTGACACCCGACATCTTTAGGAAAACTTTGTTAACACAACTACGCTAGCTATATTATCAAAATCATAAAGTTTAAGTGGTTGGGCCCAAAGGCCCAACATGATAAATGAGACCCATTAAAGGCCCAACATGCATATTAGTTAATTAAAAAGCCCGCTAGGGAACCCTAAGTATATACACTCTATTATAGAGCTTCCACTCATTGTTTTCAAATCCCTAAATCCTTCCACTCATTCAGCCGCTACCACCCCAATACAGCCACTTTCCGGCCATTTTCCAGCCAACTCCGGCGTCCCCATGTTATACATCAAAATCTTCGTCTCGACGAGAGGAATCCAACGGTGGTGTCCGTTCCCTCTGATATGCAGCAAGTAAAAAGTTATAGGCTTTGAAAGGTTTTGAAAATCATTTGTCATTATGCTTCCGCAACATTTAAGCAATTACTTTGTATTAAACTTTTTTCATTCAATGAGACAAGTATGTTTTAAATTCATATAGTGTCGTTTGGTGTAACTAATGACTTGGATCCTGGTTTTGTCACATGCCCAGCAGATACCCCGTTTGTGAAAAATTGAAGGTGTGACATCATCCTTATAACTTTGATTATTCGTGTTATCCAATAAAGGATGAGGTAATTAAGTTTGAATCTACAACACCTAAGGTTGTAGATCCTAATTTGTATGTTAAATCTAATCATGTAAAAGAAATTGTGAGTAAAGTGACAGGTGAAGAGAATGCAGGTTCTGAGGATTGTGATGGGGAAAGAACAAATAATGAACACGTCTGTTCTTATTCTAAAATTTCTGGTCTTGAATCAAATTTCAGTTTTGCGAGTTTTCAAAAACTTCAAACTTCTTTTAATTCAGGTTCTTTTGTTGGTTCTGAAAATGGTTTTTCGTTAGAATCTAATAGTGATTCTTCGTTAAATATCTCTAGTTCTTGTAATTCTGTGAAAAGTGATGTCAGTGTTGTGACAGATGAACAGGTTGTTGATGTTGAGGTTAGTGATAAGGGTAAAATAGATAAAGAAGAAAAATTTTCTATTTCTAAGACTATTTGTAGTTTTGCGAAATTTGAACAATTTTAAAACTTCTTTAGATTCTTGTTCTTAAAAATTAAACTCTGGTTTCAAATCTACAAATAAATCAGTTAGACAATCAGGTAAAGTTGTGAATACAAAATCATGTGTGTCTGTGGGTTTCTAGATGTTGTAAGCAAGAAAATTGTTAATGAGTCAAACTCATTTCCTCCTAAAAGAAAACAACAAATAAGTCAAATTTCCATTTATCACATCGTTCAACGTCAAGAAGACCTCAAAAAAGGGTTTAAAGTTCTCAATCTGTGAGAAAAGAATCCTTTAGCAAAAATTGGGTTGATAGAAGACAGTGCTTCCATTGTGAGGTTTTCGGGCATATCCTTAAAGATTGTAGGTTCAAGTCTAAAGAGAAAAATCCTATCACATCTGTACCATTGGTTTCTACTGGCAATAAAGATGTTGCTCGAAAGGAGTCCAGGTACACCGGTCAACAAGAGACCAGGTAAGAAAAATGGGGATAGGTTGAAACGAAAAGCAGAAAGGGAAAAGTCTAAGACTCTAACATTTAAGAAAAACTCGAAACCTAAAGTGTTTACTAAGGTTTCGACTCCACCAAAGTCTCATCAATTTTCCACACAAGGCTTTTCAAACAAAACTGGTATTAAACCTAAGGTTTCATTACCTTAGTCTCAGTTTCAAAAGTCAAAGTTTTGTGAAAATAATCAAAGGTTTTCAAAACCTAAATCGCTTTCTAAACCTAAGGTTTCTTCTGCTAAATCATATGTTCCATTTATCAGTGACAAAAGAGATTGTCAGTTGCAAGAAGTTACCTGTGTTGATTCACATGGGCGGCCTAAGACCACAATGGCTTGTGTCTCGATGAATAACTGAGTTGTTACTATGTGCAGGAGCAACCAAGGAGAACTACCAAAATGGTAGTGGTTGTTTCTAATTCATCTGAAAAATATCCTAAAAAATTCTGATTTTCAAAAAATTGTGTCAAAAATGGAAGATTTTCAAAATTTTTTCCTCATTTCTTTTGTTTGTGTTTAAAATAAAATAAGATTTTGAAAAAAATTAAAAAATGAGATCTTATTGAGCAAAAGAGGATATATGATAGTACGTCAGTTTTTCGATGTATCACGTGTCTTTTTGTTTAAAAAAAGGGTTATTAAATTTAGCAGTTTCATTGTGCGATGTGTTGGTAGGCTCAGCTGATGCACAGAACGGCATCAATCTTTGTGACTAAGTTAAAGCTTCACCAAATTATGTGGAAATCCATTGTTGTGTTTTAAGTTTGATAGTACATGTAGGTTGGACTCACCGGCATGTCGGTGTTACTTTTGATTTTGTTACGTATTTTGTTCTTATTGTAACTAGCGAACCTACGGGCGAACCTATAGGTTCGCCCGGAAGTCCAGATTAGAATAGACCTTAGATTAGATCCGTCGTCGGGCGAATCTGTTTTGTGCCCGGCGAAGCTGATAGGTTTGCATGACAGATTCACTGTAAGCGAATCTGTCAGCGAACCTATGTCTGTTCTATATAATGTAATGTTTTCTCATTTGAATACAAGTTTTTGCAAGTTTATCAAACCCTAATTGTGTGTGTGTGACGGCTGAGGTGCAAGGAGATTATTATTATCATCTTTGTAGCTTGATTACCTCTGTTTGTGTTGATTTGATCTTTGTTATTGTGTATTAATTAGTGTATTTGGACAATGTTTCACTGAATTCAAGTGGGTTTTGTTGTTTACTTATCATTATAGCACAGAAATCTCGATCTAATGGACCAACAATATGGTATCAGAGCCTTAGTGCTCTTGATAGTCTGACGTCTTTGAGATTTTTGTGAGGTTTTTGGGTTTTAAAAGGCAAAACACTGTTTGATTCATTTCGGAACTTTTTGTTGTGTTTTTGAGTTGGAATTTGTTTTGGGATTGTCATATTTGGTACTAGAAAGCTACAGAAACAAACGGATCTTCAATTGGTTGTGTTTTTAGGTTGATTTTGGGCTGAGAAAGTTTCTCTCGTAAGTCAGCGAACCTAGACATTCATCCAGCGAACCTGTGGATCATACAGCGAATCTATACAATATTTGTGATTTGGAAATATCAATTTTTGATTAGCGAATCTCTCACATTTTGAACGAAAGTTCACCTGTTTGGTTCTGTGAGCAAGCTAAGTTGCTACCGAATCTATTATTTGAGCACAAGACTCTGTTCTGTCGGACGAATCTGTCGAGCGAACCTGTGCTCATCGTTCATTGTTGCGCGAACCTTCTATAATACTGCCGAGCGAACTTGATTAGATTCACTCAAGCGAATCTATCAGCGAATCTGTTCTCAGCAAAACTAATATCTGATTGAATATATGTCTATATCAACCATGAATGTGAATGATATGGAGAGTGTTCAATCAAACAGGCCACCAAGGCTTGTGAATGGTGAAAATTTTGAGGACTAGAAACGTTGTTTGAAGGCGTTTTTCTTCTATACTGATTATAACCAATGGGAGTCGATTGTTAATGGGCATCACATGCCAAAAAGAGTTGAAGGAACCGTTACTTTACCAAACAATGATCCAAGTACCTACACTGAGGGTGATATCAAGTTACTTGATCGTGACAAAAAGGCCCTTGGAGCTTTGATACTTTGTTTGCATCGAGACATTTACAATAGGTTTTCTGAACACACAAAAAGTTTGTATGATGCATTGTGTGAGTTCTATGATGGTAATGAGGACCTCAAGTTGGATAGAAAAGCTCAAGCTGAGAAACAGTTTAATTCATTTGTGGGATACAAGCAAGAAAGTCTGACTGATATAACCAATCGTTTTCTATCTGTATCAAGCAATATGAAAAAGTATGCCGAGAAACTGGGAAATAATGAGCAAGTTACAAAGCTTTTAGAATCACTTCCCCCTCAATGGAGTCTTCAGATCAAAATGTTGAAGCAAGAGAGAAACTTCCTTGACTTTAAACTAATGGATGTGATAAACAAGCTGAAGTCATTTGATCTTGATGTGAAGAGAAGAGAATACAATCAATCTATGATGCATCCAAATGTCCTTTCTCAGAATGCTGCATTGATTACATCTGCTGCAAACTCACATGTTTATGGTGTAGTATCTAGAGGATCATCAAGTTTTGGGTCTATTAAATCTGATGGTGCATCTACAAGTGTAGGTTCCGGCTCAAATGCATTTGTCACCACTCAGATTCCATCTAACACGATGGCCTTGTTTGGGATGTTTGTTCACAGCTATGAAGCTCTGGTTGCAGGAGAATTGAAAGGTAAGGGAATGACAGTTGAAGACATGTATCAGGTGGATCCTGATGATATTGAAGAAACTGATATTCAATGGAAATGCTCACTCTTCGTGCTAGAAGATTCATGGAAAGAACATGTCGAAGAAATTTTGGAAATCAGGGTCAGAACAATAAACTTGGGTATGACAAAGGGATGTTGAGATGTTACAACTGCAAGCAACTGGGACATTTCAAGAGAGAATGTCCTTTACCAATTGTCACTGAACCTGTTAATTCTGGAAATTCAAGAACTGTTCCAATTCAAGAAAGAGTTCAGGAAGTTAAACCAAGGAAAGAAACTGCACTACTCACCAACTTTGATTGGAGCGCTGAGATTGAAGAAACAAAGGAAGAAATCAATCATGCTTTAATTGCTTAGATTGTTGAGGAGCCTGCTCTCGATGACAACTATATTGATTGCTTTGATCCTTTTAAAGAATTTTATGGTGAAGATGGTGAGAATTCTGATGAGGCTACTGAGTCGAAAGTGATAATGGTTGAAGAGGTTCAAGATGCTGTTGTCGAAAAAAAAGAAAAGGTTTCTATCAACATTGCTGAAGGAGTGAAAAATGCTGGTATTGAAGCTGTAACTACTGAAGAATCAAAGTTGAACATGGAAACTATGATCGAAAAGGCTAAGCATGAAGCTGTTGATGAATACAAGAGGAACACTTCTTATTGCCAGTGTGATCGTGTCCTTGCTGCTGAAAAACTGGTAATTGGTCTTCCTTATGAAATTGTAGAAGATATGTGTTCATCTGCATGCAAAATTCTTCTGATTGGCATATATAAAGCTAATAAATTATTAATGTCAAATGAAAAAGAATTAAAGAAAATTAACAAAGAGCTTAAAGAGAATGAATCAAAATTTTTTGTTAAATTAAGAGAAGTTTTGAAAGAAAACGAACATTTGAAAAGATCTCTTTTGAAAAAGAACTGTGAAATAAACTATTTGACTGAGCAAGTCACTCTTGCTGAATTTGAAACAAGAAAAGTCAAAAATAAACTGGAACAATGGACAATTTTAAGCATGAAAAGGGAGGACCTTTGCAAGAAACGACGGGGGGGCAGCATTAAGACCGGTTTGGGTTATAAAAACGATGCACAAGTATACCCTCCACCTAGTACTTTTTGTTATTCTCCTACACCCATTCCTCATCCATCAAATGAGTTGATACAAGAGATTATACAGAATGATACTAACAGCTCTATTGCAGGTTTAAGTGGAATAAATCTTAAAGAGGTGCGAGAGGAGTATGCTTATGGTGGGAGTAATGGTCTTGGCTGTTCTAGCAGTTCTAGTTGTTCTAGTTTTGATTCAAAGAAGTTTGTTGAAGACAGTAGCTTAATTAAGTTTGTTTCTAGTCATGTTTTACATTCAGAAGATTTTATGTGTAATAGTAATTTAGGATGTTCTACTTCAAACGTTTGTCATTTGAATGATAATTTCATTGGAAATGCTTGTGTGAATGACAAAGATGAACTTTCAGGTTATGTCTCTGAAAGTCAAACCAAAACAAACTGTTTTCAAAAGTTCTTTTCTCATCAAATTCCATCTTTCACGCTTGTAAGGATTTCAAAACCTAAAGACAAGGAATCATCTTTTTCATCCATGAATCATATCGATAAACTTAAATCAGAACCTGATAAGGTAAAAGTCACAGCAGGTAAATCAAAAGAGCCTTATGACTCTTACAGTGATTGTAACTCTCAATTAGCTGATTGTGATGAAGAGATAGAAATAGATAGAATTCTTGTTTCTAAAGTTTCCAAAGTAGGTTTGAAATCTCATTGCTTTAAATGTGGAAATGATGATCATACTGTCAAGCAATGTCCTGAGTTAGTTGCAAATAGTTCAAAGCATATAGATCTTTAGGAAGAAGATTGAATACATTTGTAAATAATTTTTCAGTTTAGCTTATTTCCGTCTTTAGTTTCCATTTTTAGTTAAGTTTTTATCCTTAGTTTATTTTAGATCATTTTCCTTAGTCTAAATCTTATTTTTAGGATAATTTTAGGTAATTTGTCTTTTGATTGTTACCTTAGTCTTTATAATTAAAAATCTCAACTCTTTTACACCAGTTAGAATTCGATAAAGATCCAGTATTAGATGACGCCAAACTCAAATATCTTGGGACGATATCCGGACTTACTTAACTTGCTACATACGACCGATACACTTGCCGATTGTGTGAACTTGTTAGGTTTTTCCCTTTTTATAAATTTAAAACCTGATTTTATAATCCGTACATTAATTTTCGTACACCTCACGGTTCGCATCATCTTATAACAATAAAGATCATTAGTAAAAATGAGCAAAGACAATAGGGTTAAGAATATAGATACAAATTTCACAAAAACAATCCCTCACACCAACATCAATTCCAAAACGAACACCAAACAAGAAACTCTTTTTCTCTCTCTCACACACACACACACAAATTACACACAGTTAGATAAACACAACATTTGTTCATCCACTCGGCGCAATCAAAGCCGCTTCCCGGTGTTTTTCTCATTCCGCCGATACATACAAACACTACATACACAAACACTTTCTCTTTCATTTTTCACACACTATTATTGCCATCAATTTCTCCCATACAATCCAATCGCACTAACGCCTCAAAACTAACACAGACGCTGAATTAGGGTTTTTTTCCGGTGTCCCTCTGATTCAACGGTTGAGGGTTAGTTTAATTTTGGTTATTTCTTACGAATTTACACCGCCTTTTTGTCGATTGTTCACCGGTGTGTGTCGAACAACGGAATTTAGGGTTTCGATTGACCTGTTGTAATTTAGGGTCTTTTGAGGATCCTGTGTAATGGGCTTGAAAGGATTTGTTTTGTGTTTCTGGATGATATAAGACGGTTTTTGTTTCGTGATATATGTTGGTTGAACTTTTTTATAAGATGAGGGTCTTGTAAATTGGTTCAGTTCTGAAATATGGATGCTTTTTGAACACTAGGATATGTCTTCTTGATTGAAATTGAAATTAGGGTAAATATAAAGGGTTTGATGGGTCCTGCTTTGCTGTGTACATGATCTTTGTTCTGAAAATAGTGGTCTTGTTGGAAAGGATTAGGAAGATAGGGTAGTATTTGGAGCTTTGATTTTGTCACACGCGCTTTCGGAGTTGAGTTTCTTCGTTGGATGGAACACGCATAAGTTTTGTTCAGATGCGCATTTGTGTTTTGTTATTCTGTTCTTATGATGTTCAGCATTAGCTATGGAAAAAAGTGAGCCAACATTTGTGCCTGAATGGTTAAAGAACAGTGGAAGTTTAAGCACAACGTCTCACCACCAATTTCAGTCGTCTGCATTGCACTCTGGTAATTTTATTATTTGTTATTTAGTATTTATTTTTTACAGTTTTGGTTATATGTATAATCGACGATATTATTTTCTTAGATGAACAAGTGGAATCAAAGGCTACAAGAAATAAGTCACATGTTAACATAAGCGATACTGATTTAGGACGTTCTTCTGCTTTAGAAAGGACAACTTCTTCATATTTCAGACGCACATCTAGTAGTAACGGGTCGTCTCGTTTAAGGTCTTACAGTAGTTTTGGTCGGTATTCTGATAAAGAAAAATCAGAACTTAGGCATCGTGATTATTCTGATCCTTTGGGCAATATTTTACCAAGTAGGTTTGAGAAAGAAGTGTTAAGACGTTCACATTCAAGTGTTTCTGCAAAGCGTGGCGAGTCATGGCCCAGGAAAGTAGTAGCTGACTCAACCAATGCTAACAAAAATATACATAGCCACAGTAATGGGGCTGCTTTGAGGTCTGGTGGCGGTGTAAAGATTGTGTTTGAGAGGGATTTTCCGACCCTTGGAGCTGAAGAAAAACAAACGGATCCTGAGGTTGGAAGAGTGCCGTCTCCTGGTTTGAGTAGTGCCATTCAGAGCTTACCGATTGGTAACTCAGGTGTGATTGGCGGTGATGGGTGGACCTCGGCATTGGCTGAGGTCCCTGTGATAGTTGGGAGTAATGGAAGCAACATATCTGCCGTACAATCGACATCAATCTCCGCAACTACAAGCCTGACAACTGGTAGGAACATGGCTGAAACTTTGGCACAGGGTCCTCCTCGGGCTCAGACTGCTCCTCAGGTAGGGTTATGCATCTTTTGATTTTTGTAAAGTAAAAAAGTTAAATGGAATTGGATCATGTGTTGAACTGGTAGAAGGTCGCCTAAAGTGTTTTTTATGCATAAAACCGTCTTAATCATTTTATTTTAGAAAAAAGTGAAATAATATAATTCATGTTATCATATCTGACTTAGCTTACTTAAGTATTTATGTAAAGAAGTACTTTGGGTTGACTGGCTTTTTTGGACCTGTACCAAATGTTATCTGTTTGTCCTGTGATCCTAACTTACCAGCCTGCCCATTTTGTAAACTTTATACATTACCAAAATCTGGTTCTTATTGTTTATTTATGTTGATTTAGCTGTCTGCTGGAACCCAAAGGCTCGAAGAGCTTGCGGTCAAGCAATCCAGGCAATTGATTCCCGTTACTCCTTCCATGGCTAAATCTTTGGTAAGTGTGTCCTTGAACCTCCCTATGATTCTAGTGTAAACCCCTTTTATATATTTGGTTTCCAATTACAGTATATGCGATATATACCAGTTTCATGACTTTTGACACTTCTTGGTGTATGTAATTAACATACTGCGATACATAATTGGGTCATCTTCTAATTCATGCTATATATATTTAAAAAACTAAAATATTCACACCTACTCATCTTGTTAGCATATTGTTGTATGACTGTAAGAATAAAGTTTGTTTTTGCTCCTTGTGGTTTCCCCAAGATAACGGTTGTACTCCAAAGTTTTTAAAATCATGTTTTTCTTCCACGTGGTTTCTAATTTGTTCCAGTGAACTTGAACTTCAACTAACTAACGCTGTTAACTTTTTCTGTTAGTTGGATGGGTATTTTTGACATTTTACAAATAGGAACTAAATATGTGATATGTTCAAAAGCAAAAACTACAAAACTAAAGCCCATCCCCTCCCATTCATATTCAACACCACCACCGCAAAACAGAAGACTCCCACCACCGCTGCCACCGTCCATTGTCATCTTCAACATCTTTGAGCATTTCTACGACCCAAAAAACGCTAATTGAAGACGTGTCAAATAGTCCATCTGCATTATCTCTGAATCTGGTTTGCAACACCATTGATCATTCGATCTTCATCTGAAACTGAATCTGGGTTTGAGGTTGTTTGTCTATAAACAGATCCGACCTTTCCTTTTTTCCGCGCCGCTGACTAAAAGCCCTAATCAGTAATCATAGGGCTCTGGCAGGCGTGGTGGCACCAGTGGGTGTTGGCGGTGTTGAAGACGGTTCTGCATACTGTTGGAGAAGGGTGTGGGATTTGGTTTATGTCGGTAAATTATGTAATTTGATTAAGTTATACGATCATCCCCTTACTAATTTAACCATATTACATGATTAGTCCCTATTTATAAAATGTCAAAAATACCCCTTTATTTAAGAAAAAAAAGTAATGGTGTTAGTGAGTTGGAGTTAATTGAAACAAATTAAAAATCACATGGAAGAAAAAAGTGATTTTAAATACTTTGGAGTAAAACCGTTATTTTTGGCAAACCACAAGGAGCAAAAACGAACTTTACTCTAGTTATGTCTAATTTTTTACCTGTTTAGCAGCTCTCTTTTGGTTGTAATCGTCTCCAGTACTTGTTTAAGCTATTAGTCTCCTCGATCTTCCCTGTTTTTTATAATGTTGTCTATTTGTTATTCTTCATATGTACGTATAGCTTCTTGTTATCTGTTTGTAGGGTATGACATTCATTATCAAAATTTAAAAAGCCCATTGAATTTTTATTTTATTCTTTAGTTTTGTCATGGGAAACACACATAGAATACTTTAATGTGTTGAATGCTTTTAATATTTTGATGCAACGGAACCAAGAAATATCTGTATAAAAACATTCAACGGAGAAATAGAAGTTTCATGACATTGAGACAAGCTCATATGTTTGGTGTTGGGTATTTAATAACTTTGTAGCAACAGAACAAATGTAATAGTAGGGCATTTGACAAATGGACATGTTTTTGCGCATTAGTATTCTGTCGTTCTAATATTTAATTTAATTTATAGGCGTTGAATTCTATTGATAAACCCAAGCCAAAGGTTACACAATTACAGCTTCAGAGTTCTCACCCAGCCAGCCATGCACACTCCCCCCGATCTGCTTCTACAAAGTTTGACTCTTTAAAGACATCTTCTGTTGGAAAACTTCACGTGCTTAAGCCGTCACGTGAGAGGAATGGTGTGACACCAATTGCAAAGGACAACTTGAGTCCAACAGGTGGTGGGAAATTACCAATTAGCCTTATTGGTGTACCCTCTGTTGTTGGTCCCGCACCTCCAATGAAAAACAATCCCGCTGCTGCTGTTGCAGAGCGCAAGCCCGGTATAGCTACACTGGAGAAGAGACCCTCATCTCAAGTTCAGAGCCGAAATGACTTTTTTAACCTCATGAGGAAGAAATCTCTGGCCTCTGTTACCCATGATACTGGTTCAGGTGTCCCTGCTAGTATTAATTCGGATGAAGCCGATGCCTCTCCTGTAACTGAGGGTGAGTCTCAACAGTCTAGCGAGAATAAAGCTTGCAATGGTGATGCTGCCTTGTCAACTGAGAGATCTACTACTTCTAGTAATAATAATAACGGGAAGACGGATTTAAACTCTGAGGGCTATCACTACTCAGAGGAAGAAGAAGCTAGACTTCTGCGCTCAATGGGATGGGAAGAGACTGCTGAAGAGGAGGAAGGTCTCACAGAAGAGGAGATAAGTTCTTTCTACAGAGATGTAAGTAAGGTAATAAAGTAATAATAAGTATCTGTTAAAAGTACCATCTATGAAATGCATTTATACTTTCTTCTGGTAGATGGTTTCTTTACAGTCTTGAGTGATATATATAGAGGTGGCAGTTTTGAATCGTTTATGTTCTACTGTTACTGACGGGTCTATTGGTCAATCTACACAAGGTTTAAATTATAAGTTAGTGAGTCAAATGGGTTGAATCATCTGAAGTGCATTCAAACGTGGAATAAACTCTCCAATTGCTATTTTTGGTAAGAGTAAGGCTTTTGTAGGTATATTCATCACAAGTATTTTTAATTCAAAAAATGAATTGAAGAGTGTTTTGGTTCATAACAGTGTGACCATTTGCACAATCAGTTCGATCCAACCATTTTACCATCTCTAAATAAGTAAATAACATCTTGTTGTATGATGAATCAGAGTTGGCAAGTTTAACTCATTTACTTAGGTTATTTGTGTGTTTTCTTATCTCTACTGAGTCAAATATCCCCCCCCCCCCACCAAAAAAAACCCCCAACCCCCACCAAACTGACTGGGAGTAGCTTAAATTCAATTTTAGTGCGTACAACTTTCTACAACAGCATTCACAAAGATTTCGGTTATCATGGTTTGTAATATTGATTTTGTAATCATATACCTAACGCATTAGTTGTTTGTATTTCTATAAGCTGCAGAATAAACGCTTGTGGTTTGACCCATAGTTATCAAAAGCCATTGCTTTGTCGCCTAGGTCACCATTTTAAACCAAGCCCATCATCAATGCTTTTAAATTATCAAAAGCCATTGCTTTGTCGCCTAGGCCACCATTTTAAACCAAGCCCATCATCAGCGCTTTCAAATCCTAGGCAAAAAAATCCCATCAGATAGCTAATTTTTAATTAGTTTATTTTATCTTTATTTCTTGCTTGCTAAGTTTCCGGATAAAAATGTCTAAAAATATTCCATTGATCTTTGTGGTTTCTCAATGTGTTGTTCACCCCTTAACCGTCTTCAATCATGCATGATTCCTTCTATATACAAATATCTTTTGGTACTTTTTGTTGAATATTATGGTATGGTATTTGAAGGATATGTTAGTTTTCTATTACATCACATATTATATATTTTTGTATGTTCGCCTTTTATTTCTGGGCCCACGCTTTGTTTTCGCCTCTCGTCTAGGCCCCAGGCCTAGCCTCTCGCCTAGAGAGCGCCCCACATCTTTGATGACTATGATCTGACCTTGCTTGTTACATCCCATATTAAAAAAGGACACAGCTCAACCCGAACCTGGGTTCATCTTGACACCTCTAGTGACACTTTATATATCTTGAAAGCTGAATGAGTTTGTTGTTTTTGTGTATGCAGTACCTAAGTATGCAGGCTGCCTCCAAGATCCTTAAAGGCACACAGCCAAAGTTACTGATGACACAGATGGGAAAGAGTGGTGATTTTTCATCTGACTCGAAGATGGAATCGTGAAGAATTGGGAAAAAAGGTCTTGTTTTTGGTTACTTTTTTTTTCTTTCATATGGGGATGGAAGTAGTGAGAGAAGGCATTTGGAAGTTTTGAAACAATTGCAGTCAGAGGGAATAAGCAGTAGGTACATATACGGTTGATGCATTGATATAACCCGACCCACTCGTATTTCTTTGTCCTAACCCCTCTTGATGTGTGGGAGTTTTCTGGCTATAAAAAAAAGAGAATAGGAAATTTGTGCACAGAAATCTGGCTTCTTGTTGGTTTTGCTAATTTTTAGTTTCCCAGTTAAACAAAATAGCTTGTGGTTTATTATTTATTCTTATGAAAGAAAAAAAAATCTAAGAAATTTACTATGGATAGTGTGTTGGCCTTTGATGTGTCCATGTAGCTCAACCTTAACAATGGTCTTTCACATCTTTGGGTAAAACTTGAGGTTGAATCAATGATGGTTTCACAGGCTTTAGTCTTTCATGTGTGTTTTAAATAATAGCTTTTGTTTTGTTTAGATTTAGAGTACATTAGTACTTGGGTTTTCTTGAAATTGGCACTTGTTAAGACTTGACGAGTTTTGAATGCAAAAGTTCGAGCTTGAGCTTGATAACAAAACAAACATTATTTAGGCTCGAGATTTGGCTCAAGCTCGTTAAGGCTTGGCTTGAATGCGCTTTTTACCGAGTCAATATCAAGTAGCTTGCGAGTTGGATTGACAAACATTATTTACACTCTTAGTTTTAATAATTGCAACAGTTAGATAAACAAACCAAAAATAAAGAAAGTGGATTTTAAAAATCCGAACTTTGATATATTGGCTAGTAGAGATTTCAGTTTGAAAAATTCTCGATAGAGGTCCCAACTTTGTAATTTTTTTAATTGAGATTCCCTGTTAAAATACACTAAACACCATCGAGTCTTTTTCGAACTTCAAACTAATATATTAAGCCTTTTGATCGAGAGTAGGATATAAATTGATTGATGTAAAACTTACTTCGAACCGATGCTCCAAAACGATGAAACAATTTTACGACACAATAAAACTTACATCAATTGAAACATTGTTTTGTCATATCGAGCATCGGTTTGAAGTAACTTTTTCATCAATTGATTCATATTTTCCACCTTGTCAAAATTTCTAAAGCATTAGTTAGAAACTCGGTGTTACATGTTTTCTAATGAAGACCTCTATTAAAAAAATTTAGAAAGTTAGAACATCTACCAATAATTATCTTACTTGGGATCTTGGTCAAACAATAGTTCAAAGTTTAGATCTTTAAATCCAATTTTTCTAAAAATAAAACGAAATTTGAATTTAATTAGATGCCGTTCAAAAAAAAATAATTAGATGACAAAGAAAAAATTGTTGGTTCAGGCTTCAAAATAAGGCCATTGATCAACGGCGTTGTGTGAATCAAATCATTCTTCTAATCTTCTCTTTAAGACATCAAAAGATAACAAATGAGGTTTTCATATCAAAAGATTCACTTTTATTTGTTTTGGCGAATCTGACCCAAACGCTAATGGAGGAATATTTGATGGTTGTATGCCATATCAAATGTACTAAGAGACCACGTTAACAGCAAAATAAATGTAAAATATTCTCAGCTACCACCTATTGGTCGATAATAATCTTAACTTAGTTTATCCCATTTAATAATCCTAAATTCAACTTTGTTGGCCTTTAGTTATCCGTCGTTAAATGTACTTAACAACAGTTAATTTTTTTTCTGAATTTCAAACCGATGTTTTAGGAATTTTGTTCGAGATGACAATATTTGATGTAAAACTTACATTGAACTGATGCTCCAAACGATCAAACGGTCTTCAATCGGATCTTTCAACCTAACGGTACTTAAATCGGATGTTAAATATTTTTTGTTTTGAGCATCGGCTCAAAGTAAGTTTTACATCAATAAAATAGTATTGTCCTCCTGATCAAAAGCCATAAAGCATCGGTAAGAAATCCGAAAAAAGTTTAATGGCGCTAAGTTAACTTTAACGGAGGATCATTGCAGGAAAAAAAAGCTACAAGTTGGGATTGCCACGAGGAATTTTTTAAGTTAAGATTAATACCGGTCAATATACAAAAATTCAGATTATTAGAATCTAGTAACCCTAGAAATTAAGGCTAGTAAAAGCACCAAAAACATTTTTACTCATTGTATTAAGCTAATTGATAATAGGTGTAAATCACAAGCAAGTAAAAGCTTTTCTAAGTATAGCTTATAAAAATGATTACTTTCATTCCTAGCTAATGGAGAACATGAGTGATTCACATCACCTATAAACAACTTATAATAGCAATAAAACATCAAATATGTTGCAAATAGATTCACTTTTATTAACATAATTAACTGGATATTATAACAATACTCTCGTTATACATGGGAAATCATTAGTACATTACCGTATACAAAACTAAATCAGAAATACATATAAAGAACAATTTACAAATTATACAAACCGTTGTGGTTAGTAAAACTTCAATGACATTAACAACAATGAGATTGATGTGATTATTGAAAAATATATTGTGTGAATCAATTGGGACCAACAAATCATGTATATGACGTTGATGGAAGTGTTTATTTAAGGAGGTGGATGAGACATTCAACATGGAGTGCTAATGGTTCTATTGCGTTTTGGAAGAACTCTTTAGTCTTGTGTTGAGTAAAAATCATGTTGTTGGAGATAAAAATTTGGTAGAAAAGGTAGCAATTACTCTTTAGGTAAAGTAGGCTAAAGTTTTTTTTTTGTTTATGAAAATGTATAGGACGACCGACCGGACACATAGTTTGATAAAAATTCATCACATCTTCATATGCATTAAACAACCATATAGGGTCGTTCAATACAAGATTCAGTTTTAACAAGAGAATTACGAGAACCGCATAAAACACATGTACATAGTGCTCTAAATGTGTTGCATAAGGCGGTTATGTAACTGCATAACCGCCGCTCATTCTTTCTCCCATTATATCTAGCGAGCACTACTTACAAGTGTCTATGCAGTAATTTACTTATAACCGGTTTATATATTTGTGTATATTTATCATTCTCTATCTATTATTTTTTTATCAATAATCAGAATAATAAACCACACACTAAATGTTCTAATTTTCTAGTCATTACAACTTGTTACAGTCATGCGCGTTCAAATGTTTTCTTGTATATATTGTTTTGTTAGAGCTGATTATTTGCTTCTAATTATTTAATAATCACATAATCATTTCCAACAGATCAAGACAGTTATGGATTATGAATCAATGCGAGGCATTATAATTTCTGTTTCTCAAAATATTGTTTTGGAAAATTTGGAAGGAAAGAAAAAACTTGCTAAATATAGAAAGAACTCGGAGAAAACAGTAAGTTACTTCGTTTTCTTGTGTTATTCTGATCAAATGATTTGGACATTCTTATGGGTTCTTTGTACAGACTTTTCGGGTTAGGACGTTAGGTAGATTAGTCATTTCACTTGGCTATATTTCACTATGAAATGTTACGAATTGCATTTGTTGAACACCTATCATTATCATGTAAAGTTGACTACTTCAAGATCTTTTTCTATTTTTTGTATTAGAGTTGCAAATCTGATGATGGAGAAATCTTTCCTAGTATAGTTATTGATTGCATAAGTTGACTGTGGATATTTAAACAACACCCATTTGATAATTGATCTCCTAAGGGTAATATTTCACCATGCAGCTAAGGTTCCACATCTAGGTAAAATCACCTAACCAATCGCACTGTTGTTTTCGTGTTGAAACGTTCATTTAACCCAACTGTCCATATGTTGTTTTCATATTGGCCGCTCTATCACTTCTAAGTAGCAACTTGGCTGTTGACACTTCCAACTTTACACTTGTCTGGATATGGTGGTTATTTGGTTGAATCCACAGCCTTGAGACAGGCGAAAATGGGTTAGGCGATGGTGATGGTAGTGGTACCCCGATAGTGGACTGAGATAATGGTGGTATGGCGATGGTTGCCAAAGTTGGCGGTGGTGGTTGGAGATATAATCAGGAAGAAAAGTGATGGTGGGATATACACATGTATAACAAAACATTGAATTTACCCCCTTAATGTAACAAAATGATATTTTTTCCCAAACATTAACGACTAACAGTGTTTTCTAGCGACGGGAATGATACAGAAAAATAAGCGTCAAGTTAAGAGTGTCATAGGTCAAGTTGCTAGTTGAGAATGTAAACAACAAATAGGCTAAAGTTGGGATTATTAAATTCCAATAAAATAAACAAATTTACAAAACATCCTAATTATTTAGGATTAATTTCTCGAACCCTTAAATACTTACACTTGTCAACAAAGCAGCATCCTCCCCCCAACAAAAGACCTAGTGAATATCAACAGTCTCTACGTAAGTAGAACTATTCTACACTTCACGCCCACCTTTTATCACCCTTCGATAAATAGTCTTTCCGGGAAGATGGGTGTTGAAGAAACCCTTCACTCATCGAGTATAGAAGGTTGAATGTGACCCTATGTTGCGTTCTCTAATGTGTATCATTCATTCATCCTCAGGGGCGGACGTACTCTTTGGTGAGGGGTAGCCCGGGCTACGGCTCAACTTCTCGCGCCAAAGGTAAAAAAAAAATTTTTTCGTTTTACGTTTAGGCTACCCCTGAAAAATTAGAAGGATACTCCTGAAATTAAATTGTAACCCATTACCCAGCAGCCCAAACTTAAGTTTTAAATCTTTTTTTAACCCAAGCCCAAAACCCAAAACCCAATTTAAGTTTTAAAACCCAAATTAGTTTCAAAACCCAATCACAAAAACAAAAAAAAAAACGACATATGCATTCTGCTGCTTCAACCTTCTGCTTCCCTGCGCCAAGCGCCATTCTTCTACTCCGATTCACCAATTCACCTTCGGGCTTCGACCTTGCCATTCTTCCTGCTCCGACAATCCGACCAGACCTCCGACCAGACCTCCAACACCAACAGTCCGACGAGACCTCCATTCTAGGTATTTCTTGACATTTTTATAGTTTTAGGGTTTTAGTGAAATTTGTTCAATTTGAATTACATATATAATCTAGCGTTATTTATTGTTATTGAATTAGGTTTAGAATGAAAAGACAACAAAAACAAGTTCTTATTGGTAATTTTTTTAAAAGAAAGTTTCAAGAAGGAGATAATGTTGTTGTTTCTCAAAGTGGTTCAAAAAGAATGTATTAACCAATCGACATCATTTTGAAGTTGACATTTTTAATGAGGTTTTGGATATGCAAATTTAAGAGTTTGGAAACCGATTCAATGAGGTATCCACTAATTTGCTAGAAAATATGTCGGGTTTAAATCCTTGTGATCGGTTTTCTAACTTTGACATATCAAAGATAGTGGCATTTTCCGAGTTGTATAAAGATGATTTTACTATAAGAGAAAGAGGATGTATTGAGGGCGAACTTAATGTTTTTTTATCACACTTTAAGAGAAGATGATAGATTTGAAAACTTGAATGGGTTATGTGACCTTGCTCGTCTAATGGTGGAAACTGGAAAACATCGTTCGTTTTCATTGGCTTATCGGATATTGAAGTTTGCGTTGGTTTTACCGGTACATATCAAAGATAGTGGCATACAAATCTTTTAGGTATGTATTTTTTTTTATAAATGTTTTCTTTTTATTATTGTATGAACGTACGAAAAAAAAAATTTAGAGGGCTACCCCTCAAGTTTTGGGCTAGCTCCGCCACTGGATTCATCCTTATATAGTTATTAACATGATTATATATGAGTATGTATATAGAGGGATAAAGAGAGGAGACCGGCGTATAATATGTTAGAGTGGACATGTATGATGTGTACCACTTGGTTAGCGATGATCTAGAAGGGATATAAGCAAAAAAATTTGAGAGAGAAATATGGACCATTTTAACACATTTCATTGATGTTTAATGGCTTAATGCGTAACATTAACCTACTTGCCTTTTTAGGCTAACAACTAGAATACGAAATTAAAAAGGCCACTAACAACTAAAATGCAGGAAACCAACAGTGTAAAACCTCGTAAGACCAAATGTACTGGGCGTAAAGGGGCCTTATGGCGCTAGTAACACCCCCACACCCGATACTAAGGGTGTTATAGAGCCCAATGACGCGGTGGGCATAACGCTAGAAAAGAGATCCATTGCAATCATGTCGTTGTGCAAACAACTCTCTTAACATTAAATAAAAAATAAATTTTAATTACTGTAAAATACTCTAAACTAGATATGAGACTGGGCCCCGTAGCGGCCGGGTCACGTGTTCGGGTCTTGCATATGTGACTTTGTCAATGCGTTGATTAGAAAATGTATCAGCTCTCGTACGTCACGACACAATGTCGTAATATGCAATATATTAAAAGGCGACGAGATATGAAAATTCGAAGTTAAATCGATAACCCAATCAAATTCAAAATGTTAAGATAGTATTATATGTCAAAGTAGAGTAAGAGAATAAAGTTGAAAACTTATCAAGGGCTAAAATGACAATTAGTAAAAGTCAATGAATAAAATCGTAAATATATAAAAGTAAAAATAAATTTAAAATGCCACATAACAACACGAGGTTGGACCACGTGCCATCACGTGGTTGGCCCCACCTTCACCGACCTTCCAAAATAGGAAGATTACTAAACATACTGTGACTAATATTTTTATACACAAATTGCTCAACTTTCTACTACAATTTCTCTCAACTTTCTACTACAAATCTTTCAACTTTCTACTTCAAAATCTACACATGTTTCATTCGGATGCTAGTTTAGTCAAAGTTATAATCCCGGTCAACAACCAAACCAATCCAACCAACAACATGATGCGTTGTGAAATTACATCACAAACTTGCCAATGCCGAACACGATGGGATGAAACATCCTTTTGTGTCACACAAATGAACCCGAGACATCTCAACCCTGTCGTCGTTCACACAAAAAGAAAACGTACCCAATAAATCTCAACCCCATGGATGATCGATGAGGAATCCACACTGACATGAAGAAAGTCGTAGATCAACGCTCCGATTGATGCGATAACCGACATTGGATAAAAAACGTCTTGAACAAAAGGATAAAGAACCAGCCGAATGCACAACTGATCATGCACTAATCAAAGATCGCCTCAAGGTAAAAGAACAACAGCTCCAATTTCCCCAAGATCAGATGCAAACTCCAATTTCCCAGATCAAATGCAAAAAGAGATCACTATATTAAACCACCGACCAAGGGGCATGGACCCGTTCACCTTCATCATCCACCAAGCATGTATCGAACGAATTAAAAAAATAATTTTAGTGGCTAGATTATTACTCTCTCCGTCCTAATTTAGATGTCATTGGACCCACAACATAAAGATTAAGAAAAAATAGATTATTATATTATTTTAACCTATAAAATAACAAAAATGTCATTAAAGTATTTTGTCTTTTAGTCATAAAGTAGATTTTATGTTAAATAATTAGGGGTGAAATTGGAAATGATATTTTTATTTTTGGAATGGACATTTAAATTGGGACAACCAAAAAAGGAAATTTGGACATTTAAAATGGGACGGAGGGAGTATTATTTTTTTAATATATTTGTTTTTTAAATTAATAAAGTTTTTTTAATGAGAAAAAGTAATAAGAGTAAACCTCATTTTGCCTCTCTGAGGTTTGATTCAAATAACGCTTTGCATACAAATGTTTCAAAATTGCTATTTGCCTCCTTTTACTTGACAACATGTCTCAGTTTGACTCCAATCCACTAACTCCGTTAGTTTTCTTGTTAAAAATAAGTGTATTTTGGTTCACTTACATGTAAGGACAAATTACGTAACTTACTCATTTTAATAAAGGGACTAGTTATAAAATTTATTATTATTATTATTATTATTATTTTTATTATTATTATTATTATTATTATTATTATTATTATCATCAAAAAACGTCACCACCACACCTTCATCACCGCCACCACAGCCACACCACCGGTATTACACCACCTTTTCTTTGTATAATGTTGATGGTCAAGATCATGGTCTAGTTCAAGATAGGTGGCCGGATAAAAACGGTGAGTAGGCAACGACAATGTGGTGTATTATTGGTGGTGTGGTTGTGGTGGCAATGGAAAAGGTGTGGTGGTAACGATTTTTTATAATAATAATAATAATAATAATAATAATAATAATAATAATACTTTAAATAAATTTCTTAACTAGTCACTTTATTAAAATGAGTTAGTTACGTAATTTGTCCTTACATGACAATATATGTAAGTGAACCAAAATACACTTATTTTTAACAAGAAAACTAATGAAGTTAGTGTGTTGGAGTCAAACTGAGACATATTGTCAAGTAGAAGGAGGCAAATAGCAATTTTAAAACATTTGTATGCAAAGCGTTATTTGAATAAAATCTCAGGAAGGCAAAACGAAGTTTAGTCAAGTAATAATTAGGCAATAATAGAGAATGGGCTTTAACACATAAAAAAAGAATTAGAAACGCTCAACAACTCAATAAATTTATTGATTAATAATCCGGTCAACAATGGTGGTTTACAAATCCTGATGCGTAAGGTACAACAATCTCATATTATCACAATCTTTTGGCCTTATTCTGTTTAGCATAATTCTTGAGATGAAAGTTGATAAAAAGAGCCAATAACGAAGCGTTAAAAACAGCATTAAAACACCAACCCAAAAACCCGGAACAACCCGACCCGGTAAAATGATAATACAACATCAAACCCGACACCATAAAGCTAAACACGAATTGAACAATCTGACAGTTGGTAACCAAAACCTTCCACCAGGGACGCCACCCAAGTGCGCACAGCAAATAGTAGGCGTACATTAGCACATGAACAGATGCGTTGGTAACAAGCGCCACAGGGAACAACGACTGTGAAGTTGACAACCAAATGTAGCACATAACAACCACAACAGAGTGGTGGTAGACGTGTAAGAACGACAGCCGTCGATTACTTCCGCTGAAGATGATAAGGACGGTGTCGATGAATTCAAGAAGTTTAGAGAAGTAGAAGATGTAGGCCCAGAAGAAGACAGGGCCACGTGGAGGGGTGTGGTTGGCGGGGAAGCAGAAGATCCAACGGTGGTTGGGCATGTGGGAGAGGGTGGAGAGGGTGCATCCAATGGCCATGGTTAGAGAGAGGAGTAAGAGGATGAGGTTGTGGATGGTGGTGATGGGGCGGAGGAGGGTGGGGTTGAGGGTGGTGGTTGGGCGGAGAGTGATGGTGAGGAGGAGGTAGGTGAGGAGGGTGGTGGAGAGGAAGAGAGGTGATGCACCCCATGTGTGGTTGGGTTGCCATTGGAAATTGGTGATGGTTGGGTGGTCAACTAGCCAGTAATGGAGGAAGTTTTTCTCCATAGTGGTGGGGGATTGGGTGGTGAGTGTTTGATTGAGAAATCAAAGGGATAAGATAAGATGTTCTTGGTCCCAAAGATTCTCTTTTAACTAGTCACTATATTATGTTTTTTTAACTAGATTTTAATATTTTTAATTATAGAGTGTTGGTCGTTGACATTTCCAACTAACATATTTACTAGAGTAAATTACCTTTTGTACACGTGTGTTTTGTTAAAAATAACTATCTGAAACCTAAAGTTTAAAACTGTTTACTTACACCCTGAGTTTTCATTATTCCATCGATTTGCATACATTTGACTAACGGAAACGGAGTTAAATTTTTCTGTTAATTTTATATGAAATGACCAACATACCCCTAATCAGTTTTCTAGAAAAATATTAAGTAACCCATACCCACTGTATATCTCTTTCTATCTATACTCTCTCTTCTCTCTCTCTCTCTAATACTACGTCTCTCTCTTGGTTATGCAACCAGTCAACCACCGCCTCATTGTCGGAACCCACATCCATCAACTTCGGCCACATCCATATCATCATTTACCCTCTACACTTGTCTTCACTGGAAACCTGTCAATCCCATCCAAATCCCAACATAATTGTATACGTTTGCTGAAACTTAAAATCAAAGCTCTAAGTTATACATTTATTCTAGGTTTGCGGTTACCCCCAAATACTTTCAATTTGATCATCAATTAAAAACAACATCGTATTTTGTTTTATTGGATGATTTGTGTGATGTTTCTGTTGGAAATATGTTCACTTTTAATTAAATAATCAACTAAATACTATAACGATACTCTCGTTATACTTGGGAAATTCACTAGTACATTACTTTGTACAAACCCAAATGAGAAATACATGTAAAATACAAACCGTTGTGATCAATAAAAATATCCATAAACTTTTGAGTCGTCCACACGTCTAGTGTCGTCACCTTCGTCTATATGTTCCTTGAACTAAATATTCATGTTCTTGACTCCAACTCTGATAACTGCAAAACTGAGCAAAACAACGTTAATGGTTATGGTTGAGGCACGTGTTCAACACGCTTCCCTTAAAACAGATTTCGCGCCTCCTCTAAGACGAACGCGTCTGTCTCCCAGGGTACAACAACTAGAACAGTATGTGTACTGCCGGATATGAACCCGCACCCGAGGTTGCATTGTATAAGATGTTGTTATGATGTGTATATGGAAAATGATAATAAGTTCATGTTGAATCAAAGAGAACTAATCTCTATGAAAATGATTATTATTCTCTCCTCTTTTCAAAATGAGGCATAAAGCCTACAACTCATAACATGAGGATGAGTGAAAAGTTTCACTTAATTAGTCACTTTTAATTAGATACTAAAACCTCTAATTAAAATTAATCAAGTGTAATAAAGGACTCTACTCAAGAGTCTTTCTTCAACTCACCATATGAAAATGTTAGTGACTAAATTCCATTCAACATAATTTAATATATCTAAATTTCCAACAATCCCCCACATGAATGGAGATTTATCAAAACATACAAAATATCCAATGAAATCTCGACAGTTGAGTCTTGCATACGATAGGTAGGTGTTGCCCTTTGAACCTTCGCTCATGAAACGCACTTAGTCTACTGGCTCTGAGTAGAACGCGATGTCTTTGAACTCGTCTGCCGTTTGTGTAGGCGATAATACGCTTCACACAAGACTTTTCTTAGTCGGGTCATCCCCTCACTGTCGTGTCCAATAATGGTCATGGAACACTTTCCTGGTTCTGCGAGAGCTCTAGGAATTGTGCCCTTCAATTCCATTCGAAGCGACCCCACTTCTCTCTAACATAGGTGATTCATCACATGTGACTACATTAGTCGAATCATTAAAAGCCATAGGCTTAGCCTCGTACCTGTCACTTTTAGGAATGGACTAGGAAGATTACTAGATCCTTGTAGTAGACTCCCTTTTAAAAGACGCGAGGGGTTTATCAATTAACTCTTCTTTCTTAGTTAACCCCCCACAGTGACCTTACCAGTTCATATAAGTAGGTTGTCCTATTGAACTCGGATCTTGGGATCTCCAGTCAACCGAGTTAGGTTTCCCTCATATAAACTTAGCTTTTCACGGGCTTTAGTCTCATTCCACAACTCAATCTCGCATTAACCCACAGGTTCTTGGATCCAAGCTATTATATTTGACTTCGTCAAGTCACAATAGTTTACAATCGAGATTGGTTGTCCGTGTGTGGTTTAACTCTTAAGTTAACCTTGCATATTGTCACTTTTAAAGACTATAACTTTAGGCCATTAGTTTTAGTCTTTGGTTTTGAAAATACAATATGCAATTTGAGTGAACACCAATATGCAATTTAAGTGAATAGATCTTCACTATATGCCATTTTTCACTAGATCATTAACTAATCACTTGGCATTCACATGTTTGCAATATTAACTTGGATTATAAAATTCATATTGCTAAACATTCCACATTCTTATATCAAATGCAAGTAACCCCCACATTTAAGTGGTATTGGATAACATCAATCAACTTTCGGATCAATTACCATTTTCACATACCCTAAAAAGGATTGTTTCTTAAATGGCTTCTCCCCCACATTTCTTGCCATTTGATCAAGTTGTGACTTTACTTATGATACCAAGTTGATGATCACGATTTGATCAAGACCCTATCTTTGTATCACGGAGTTCTTGAATGCTTAATTGACAACTACAAAGCTTAGATAAGCTTTTGAGTTAACCAAGGCAAACTACAAAGCTTTAGATGAGCTTTTGAGTTAACTATAGCAACACATGCCTTAGTCATGAACTTTTTACCTGGGCCATAAGTTTTTCATTAACCTTCTGAAACTTAAATCTAAGTTTCTCATCTAGGATAAACAAAGAGACTTGAGTTCTCCTCAAGTTATATCATTTCCTTATATTGAATGAAAGTCATCATTTGATTTGTTTCCGCAACTAATTCTTGTGATATGTATGTGAATGTTTCATGTTAATTAGTCTCCATAGAGCACCATAATTAATTAGTACTAGTCTAGCATGCTTTAGACTACAATACTCTAGCATGTGAACAGAAGATGCATCATTCTGATTTTCACAGCTCTAAGAACCAACATCACATACATTCCAATAAGAATTTCATTTCACGGTTTAGACAAATCATCATCTCAAATCTGCAGTATTTGAGAATGTCTCATATGTATGTTTCTCAAACATACAAAACTTCATCATTCATTTAGGAATATGACATCTATGAACTTGATATCTAGTGTTTCGCCACTGCCTCATAAAGATTTTAACAAAGTCTTATTCTGAGTCACCTTGGCAAATAACTTATCATCAACGAATGGTTCACAGTTATGTTGAGATACAGTCATACTAGACTGATAACCATAACATGGAATTCACAGATTCTCATACGCGCTGTTCATTGTTGATTTGAAAATATATATACTTGGAATATTATTCATCATGAAGATCACATCTTCTACATAGTTAAATCAACATTGAAAATAGTAGACGCATCTACATGTACTTCATTTCTCATGATAAATCACATATTACATGTCACTCATGAGTCCGTTTCAATTTATGACAACATATATATATATATATATATATTATCATGTGTTACAATTTACACCAAGTAAACTTCCACAATAATATATATGTCTTCAAATTGATGTCTCATTTATGACTACATCATTATCCATGATTGAACTCACAAGTTGCGGTTGTGCTTCTTGCACTACCCGTTTAAATAGACATCAATTTATTATGCATGTCACACGTGTTTCGATTTACTTCATTGTATTAACTGCATGTGTTATCCTAAGATATTGAACACATCAATTATACAATATCGAACAAATTAATCCGACCAAACAAGAATTTATTCATCATAATTTAATTGAATATATAAATGATTTCTAACAAATAAAATCATATTGTGTTGCAATCTTCAACACTTTCATCATCTTATATGACGATCACCTTTAGTGACATATACCCCATTATAGTTAGTCGATTTTAATCCCATCGACTGTGATTCCAATAGCACGAGAGCTGTTGAAATAATAACTATCCATGACACGCAATGATCTGTGTCATTTAATACATTCTTGGAATAAATCCAATGGCATATTTATTTGATTTTCAAGAGGTACTCCCTCATTAAAATCTAATGCCGTCATATCCTCGTTTCATTTTTGAAACTATACTCTTGAACAGTCACTCAACTGTCCGGATAACAATATGTTGTGTAACTCTTTACTAATCTCAAGTAACATTATTCTAACAAAACAAATTATAAATAACAACAACAAGTTGTTAAGAACTTTTTTTTTTTAAACAAACTGTGTTAATAGTTTATGCAAAACTGTTGTTATAATATAATCCAAAACATTTTCCTTCAAGGTTTGCAAAATTTATAATTACAAAGCCTAGACAACTTTTATTTATTATTTGATTCTAAAAATCAAGCTCTCAAACTCCAATCTTATATATATTTTCTCAACTTTTCACAAGTCAATGGTTTAACATATTGATTTGAAGTTATACGTTTACACAAAACGTAATAACAACTTGAGATTATAACATTATTTCTAACCCTCATGTTAGAAATGCAATGTTTACACAAGCATCTTCCAAATATGTAATTATTTTATAAACATAATTATCTCACAATTTTGAACCAAATGTTTACATAAAACATTTATAACCATATTAGTTCAATCATATCTAACACTCTTGTTAGATAATTAAACAAGATCTAACGAGCACGTTAGAAACTACACGTTTACATAATACGTATGGTGAATACCAATAAATGCAGTCTAACACATTTATTAAATAATAACGATTACATACTCGTTTTATATATGTTGATCATCGCAACAAACCGTTTCTAACACCCATGTTAGAAGATAGATGATTAAAACAAAACTTTTGAACTTTCCGGTTTATATAATAAAAACCACCTCTCACATATCAATTGCTCAAAACATTATTCATGGCATCATAACCATTAAAACCCATTATATCTAAATGGTTATAGACATGAACAATCTCTTAGATGTTAATTCCTTAAATCATTATTCATGATATTCATAACCATTAAAAGTCATTATATCTAAATGGTTATAGAAATATGAAGCATCTCTTCATGTTAATGACTTAAATTATTATTCATATCATTCATAACTATTAAAAGTCATAATTTCTAAATGGTTATAGAAATACAAACCATCTCTACATGTTAATGACTCATATAATGATTCATGTCATTCATAACTATTAAAAGTTATATTTCTAAATAGTTAGAAATTTGAACCGTCTCTAACATACATGTTAGATTGTTTAACTTTTACACAACATTCTTTATAAAACACATATTGTTTTATATAATTAATAACCACTAAAACATTTGTTAGGTATGAAAAGACGTTTACACAAAACGTTCTTAACCATTACCAAAATAATATCCAACGTTTATGCTAGATAATCAATCGGGTTCTAACGCACACGTTAGATAATTAGATGTTTATACCAATCGTTAATGTCATGTGGTTTATACACTGAACCGATTCCAACACTATTGTTAGATAACCAAACGTCTATCGAAACGTTTTTGTCATATGGTTTCTTAACTAAACCAATTCTAACACGCTTGTTAGAACACCAAATGTTTACCGAAACGTTTTTGTCGTCTGGTTTATTAACCAAATCAATTCTAACACTCTTGTTAGAAAACTAAACGTTTATCGAAACGTTTTGTCGTACGGTTTATTCGTTAAACCCATTCTAACTCTCTTGTTAGAAAATACACAATTAGCAGTCATTTTAAACTCAAGCTAATTGAATCAAACCATTTGAATTGTACCACCAAAGTTAGGATTTTAGATTGTACTCCAATCTATATATAATCCAAACACAAATTTGTAGCAATACACATTATTTCCCAACAAAATATATTTAATGGATTTTAACTAAAATCTCAAATAGTTTTATATTTAATCTTTTGTGAACCAAATCCTTGATAAAGGTTTTAAAATTGTATCAAACAATATCTATAAAATCTGTTTTAAGTTTGTTGGAAATATGTTCACTTTTAATTAAATAATCAACTAAATACTATAACGATACTCTCGTTATACTTGGGAAATTCACTAGTACATTACTTTGTACAAACCCAAATGAGAAATACATGTAAAATACAAACCGTTGTGATCAATAAAAATATCCATAAACTTTTGAGTCGTCCACACGTCTAGTGTCGTCACCTTCGTCTATATGTTCCTTGAACTAAATATTCATGTTCTTGACTCCAACTCTGATAACTGCAAAACTGAGCAAAACAACGTTAATGGTTATGGTTGAGGCACGTGTTCAACACGCTTCCCTTAAAACAGATTTCGCGCCTCCTCTAAGACGAACGCGTCTGTCTCCCAGGGTACAGCAACTAGAACAGTATGTGTACTGCCGGATATGAACCCGCACCCGAGGTTGCATTGTATAAGATGTTGTTATGATGTGTATATGGAAAATGATAATAAGTTCATGTTGAATCAAAGAGAACTAATCTCTATGAAAATGATTATTATTCTCTCCTCTTTTCAAAATGAGGCATAAAGCCTACAACTCATAACATGAGGATGAGTGAAAAGTTTCACTTAATTAGTCACTTTTAATTAGATACTAAAACCTCTAATTAAAATTAATCAAGTGTAATAAAGGACTCTACTCAAGAGTCTTTCTTCAACTCACCATATGAAAATGTTAGTGACTAAATTCCATTCAACATAATTTAATATATCTAAATTTCCAACAGTTTCTTCTTTATCTTCACGACTGAACAAGAAACAAATCGGGAGTGGGTATAGTTTGACTGTGTGTTCGGATGTGAATTGAAGAAAGAAGCAACTCATTCCCTCTCTCTGTCTGAAAACCCAACACATCGTTCTCTATCTTAAAAAAATCCACCTTTATTCCGGTTATCACTCAAACGAATAAACGGGGACAATGATGACTATTGTCGTGGCTATGGTTAAGAGATGGTAGCAGATTTACCTAGTTGTTGTGAATGTTTATGTATCAGTGGTGGAGGAAATGTGAAGGTTGAGGGGTTGTGGTGTCAGAGATAAAGGTATTGAGGCGGCAACAGGTAGGAGTTGGTGTACTCATGGTGATCTGGGGTTCGTGGTGGTGACGATGAAGAGTGGTGGAAGGGTGGTGGTGGCAAGTTGATAGTCTTACACACAAGAATAAGGGATATAAGTAGATGATGAGATGGGTTTTGAAAAAAGAGATTAGATGGATGGTAGATGATGATAATGGGAGAGAGTCTATGTATGTGTGTGGTGTTAATTTTTTTTTTCATGAAACAAATGTTGGGACCCATAAATAGAATAACTAATATTAATATTATGGGTATTTTGGTAATTTGATATAAAACTAACAAAAAAATCTAACTTCGTTAGTAAAATGTACACAAATTGATGGAAAAATAAAAACTCAGGGTGCAAATAAACAGTTTTAAACTTTAGGATTCAGATATTTATTTTTTACAAAACACAGGTGTACAAAAGGTAATTTACTCTATTTACTATCACCACTTTTAACTTAAAGTTAAAACTTCACTTGTCCTATCACACCGCTTTAATACCACATAAACATGTCACATAGGATAATAGCGTCACGTGGACAAAAGTGAAGTGGCACGGCGAGTGAAATGATAAGTTGGAAGTGGTGACAATGAAGGTGTTAGTTGGGAGTGACACCGGCTAATACCTCATAGTTAAGAGTATTAAACACAATAACCATATTTTTTGTTAGTGTTGGTAAACTAAAATCGGGGTTCGTAGCGGTATGTGCTTGCAACGTTTAGATTATTGGTTTGAGAGACTTATAGGAGTTATGAGAAGAGATATCGCTAAGTCTTGAATTTACCATTCAAAATGAATGTTAAAACCCATATTTCTCGTATGGAGACTTGATTAGCATCTTATGTGAAAAAAGTAGAACTAATATAAACAATAAATATTTGCTACCACATGAATAAACGATTTTATAAGGGTGATACCGTACAGAAATCCTTTAAATAAACTACACATCCCTAAATAGAAACTGCATTGCTCTATATGATTCTCATTCATCAAGATGTCACCTATAAACCCAACATTATTGGGACGGGGTTTTTAAAAAGAATCAAAAACGGGTTTTCTAAAAAAAATGCCGTTTCTCGATGTCGTTTTTTGACATCAATTATTTTTTGGCGATTATTCAAACCAATCAAACCCGAACGAATCATACGTTTCAAAAAGTAAAATTGAAGTTCGTGTTGAACGAGAGGAAGACGTTGCATCCGTTGTTCATTGTAGTGACGTGTTTCAGCTGCCGGATTTGAACCAAGGGTATATAGAAGAACCTGAAAGCTCTTCGCAGTTGTAACGCGCCAAAAGTCGAATCAAACGTTTAATATATATGGGTTTTAGTTGCGGGTTTTATGGTTAAAGATAAAGATATATTATGGACTTAATGAGTCTATGGGCCTAAAATGATGGGTTTAAGGGCCCATAAGCATCTCATAAACACTCCATAAGCAACCTTATTCAGCCTTCACCTCCATTATTTTCATCCATTTTATTTTAATCTTAGAAAGAGAGAGAGTATTGAAAGAAAGTGAAGAAATTTGAAGATTTGTGGAGTTTGGGATTAAGGATTCAAGATCTGATTGTTTGTGCATTGAATCATCAAGAAAAGAGAAGGAAATCAAGGCGGTATATTGTGATTGCTTAGACTTGAAGTTAATTTTCACATCAGGTGAGTTCTAAATCCCCTCTTTTTACTGTTTTTAACTTTTTTGGGGCGATATGCATACCAGTAACGAGATTTCAAATAAAGATTTTATAACGGACTTTTATAAAGATGAAGATTTTCTAATGAACTTTCCTTTAAAGACTTATATATGGACTTAAGACATGTTTTCCTTTTTGAAATATTTGGACTAATTATGTGTGATTCACGTGTTGACGCATGATATAGTTACATTGTTTTGCATTATATTATGTAAAACTAAAAGACAAAAGTGAAAGAAAGAAATGATCATTGGGCCCAAAGTGGAGTTACATCTAAAAGAAAGTCTTGCAACCAAATGAGAGAATTGCATTCGTTGCATTCTCGGTGAGCTACATCTAAAAACAGTGGTGCTACATCTAAAAACAGAGGGACCCTATACTAAAGCATGGCGAAAGGGCCAACGGGCATTAGTGTGTCAAACTGTCAGGGGCTTAGCTAGCCACGAATTTATTCAGCTGATGGGGGCTTAAGGCCACAGATTAGGTTCGGCCTGTTGGCGAATCCGAGACGAGGATAAAGAAGTCTGGCCCTTCGGCAGACTGTGAATTGACGGATAAAGAAGATAAAGTATAATATAAAGTATAAACAAATTAACGATGAAGTATTACCAATGTGCTAGATTGTCTATGTGATAAAGCTAAAGTATTTTGACAAAGATTATGAGACGTTATTTGATAAAGTAAAACTAGAACTCACTCAGCGAAGCTGACTTTTTTATGCATATTAGTTTCACAGGGGAAAGGGTGAAAGTAATGGATGGCATGGATAGCAGGCTACTCAGCACGTGAAGACTGGCATCCCTATTAAGGAGATTTTTATGTTATTTTAAAGACAGATATTTAACTTTTTATGCTTTGTAATGACGTATTATGTTTTAGGACTTCCGTTGTGGTGATTTTAATTAATGAATGTTTTTATGTTGTGTATGACCAATTGTGTGGCCCACTGGAAAGAGGGCCTTACAGCGGTACCGATATGGTACTTTCCATTCGCATGCGGAAAGAAAACGTGAGAACGAGTACGAGGAAGGTGTAAAAGATTTCGAGGAAGATGATAACGATTTCGAGGAAGCTGATAAAACAAGGACGAGGAAGGTGTAAAACATTTCCGGGAAGATGATAACGATTTCGAGGAAGCTGGTGATGAGGAGGAGGATGGTAACGAAGAGGAACATTTCAAGGAAGAAAATGTCTCTTTTGAAACAAATCAGGTGTGACATTCTGGTTACTTTACCTGTTATTTAATATATTTTGTGTTTTGTTACATTTTATTTGATATATAATGTGTTTATATTGTTTATATTTTTATGGAATACATTATATATAATGTTTGTATTTATTCGATACAAAGTACATTTTGTTTTAAGAATTTGAATCCGTTCAAGAGTTGAAAACTTGGGTTTACCAAAGGGCACTTGTGCGTAATTTTGTCATTGTGACCAAAAGAACTATTTCAAAAAATGATCATTTGGAAAATAAAAGGATACTGAAGATATGGTTGTGTTGCGATTGTGGTGATGAATACATTAACACAACCACTCAACGGCGTTCTGGTAACAAAATGGTTGGTTGTCCTTTTAGTCTGATAGAAAGACTAAACTCAAATAGTGGTGGTTGGAGGTTAGATGTGAAGGATAGGAAACATAAACATGAAGCTTCACAACATCTCGAGGGTCACATATTTATTGTCAGTGCCATTTATCTCTCAAGTAATCTCATTCTGTACCAACGGACGAAACACATAGAGATCAATATTCATTTTGTCCGTAAACAGGTTCGTCATGGTCAACTCTGAATCCTCCAAATTCCTTCTCATTATCAAATTGCATATATCTTTACCCCAAAGGCTTACCCAAATTTTTGTTTACTGATTTCCGTTAGAGTCTAAGCATTCGTGACCTTCCACTAGGGGTGTTCATTATTCGAATATCATTCGAATTATTCGAAATTCGATTCGAATCAAATTCGATTAAGGCCATTCGAAATCGAATTTCAGTCATTCGAATTCGATTCGCATTCGATTCGAATAATTTTGTCGAATGTGGATCGAATATGAATATGATTTTCTGTATTCGCATTCGATTCGCCCAATTCGAATAAGAAATTTATATATTTTTTAATATATATTTTTAATATATCTAATTAATTATCTATATATGAATATGATTTAATGGACTTGAAGTAAAGTTAAAAATACCCAAACCCAACTCATTACCCAATCTTAATTGTTTTTTCTGCATATGAACATGACTTTGTGCTGTGACAACTTCTTAATTGTTGTTTCTACGGGTTTTAAACTTGTTTATAGTCTTTTTTTTGTGTTTGATTATGCAGTTTTAGACCTTTTGTTAACATGTTTTAGACTTGTTGATGTGCTAGTATTTTGCATATTGTTTGGGTGATGTTGTGCTACATTTGTATTGTTCCTTGATGTGTTTGTTTATTTATATTTTTTTAAAGCGAATACATTCGAATCTATTCGAATTCGAATAACTTAATCGAATTGAATACATAGATTTTTATTCGAATGTGGATTGAATACGAATACAGTTTTTAAAAGTCCCAATTCGACCAATTCGATTCGCCTAATTCGCATTCAATTCGAATGAACACCCCTACCTTCCACCCTAGACTGGGAGGGTATATTCTAGGATATATATTGTATTACATAGTATAGGGTGCTTACCGTAAATATTGTAATGATATAATTATGTTATTGAATTAAGTTAGAACCCGTGTATTACACGTGTTCAACAATAAAATTCATAAAACAAATAATTTATCATGAGTAAAATAAAATAGTATTATATGTAATAATTAATGAAAACAAAAAACTTACAACAATATTTTACAAATTTCTAAATATATTATTATGAAACATTCTTTTGTTTTATTTGTAACGTTACCATTTAAGTGAAAGTAAAAAAATAGAATGTTAATGACATACGTAGTCTAATATTTTAATATGTGACGGAAAATTTACCCATTTTCTACTAGATGTAGAAAATTCAAAGTTGTTATGTATAACATTAGTCCTTGTTTTATGGTAATATTGTGATCGAGGAACTTGGAATAATCAAGTGTGTTGCCTTGGTATCAAGGTATCATACGATATCTTTTTACATTTGGGTAGGTGGATTGGTTCGAGTGAAGAAAAAATTAAAGTGATAATTTTTTTTTTGGAAATATCCATTTTTTTAGAAAGACAAATAAAACATTCTGATTGATACCATCGGGAGGAGGAAAACAAAACTGTGAAGAATACAAAAAAATTGATAATTGGCTCTATAACCAACGAATGAAACTTTCCGGGTATGAAAAAAATATTTAGTTTTGGTTCAACGTATAGCCCTTATAAAAAAAAGGATGGTATAAATTAGGAAGACTGTTCCTGGTGGATCTCCTGCAAGAAAGTGATAAATGATAATTTACAAATAATTTACAACTTTAAGTTGTCAATTATATACTTTATTACGACCCCATTCTTGAAATTTGAGACACGAGTATTCAATTAGTTCGGACTAAATTGTTTTTTTATATAAATTTGGAACCTATAAATGAATAAAAGATTATGGCAATATCCACTATTTTTGTTTGACAAATATGATTATATGAATTTTAATTAATATTATTTAAAAGTAAATTTCAAAGTGAGAAGTTTAATAACATAGGATTAGTGACGTGCTAATGAATTAGATACATCTATCTAATAATTTAAAGTTTTAGGGAGTAACTTTTGGGGGGACTTTTTTAATCTATAATAGGAAATTTGAGAGGGAAAAATGAAAATACCATGCATGAGTTGGTGAAACAAAATATCCTTAAATATTAAATATTTTAAAATTTTTTAACATAATTATTATGATTTCTTTAAAAATATTATTATTTAACCCGTGTGTGACACACGGGTGTTAAACCTAGTTAAGAGAATGATATGTGTTAAAGATTACTCATTTATTAGTATAAATATAAAGATGAGTAAAATAAAGCATTTCCGTCTATTAGATGTGGAATCGTTTTTGTGATTAATATCAAAGTACTTAGAAATCAGCTAAGATGTAACTTGCCAAATTACGAAGCAGCAAAAAGGTAACAAAAAAATTTAGAAAATGCGCATCCGGGGAATCGAACCCCGGTCAGTACCGTGGGAGGGTACTATGATACCACTACACTAGATGCGCTTTTTGTTTTACTTTTAGTTAACTACTTACATAACCAATATGTATTGCTTTTTTGTTTATTATATTTAATGTATAAACAACAGATATTAGAAATGTTTTGTAAATTAACAAGGTGAAGTTATTGAAATGACTAGTAATTAAAGCTTGTGTGTTTGCTTACTTTGTTAACCATTCAATAATAGGTGCAAATCATTTTCATTTACAGTAAATTTTGATTTGTATCCATACGTTTTGTCATTTAGAACGACTTGCGTCTCTATGTTTTCCAAATTGTAAGGTGCCCCCTAGACTTTTTATTTTATCTTTGTTTGAACTCAAAACACTAACTCAATTAAAATTCTCTTAAAATTCTCTGTTAGTTAAATATGTATTGTGATGTTTATGTTCCGATTACAGTCGAAGGCTCCAACCCCCACAAAACTAGTTTAATCGGCCCGCAACTTGGTTCAAGTATGGCTGTATGGTACATATCAAGATCAGTGGCACCCATAGGCCATACAAATATACAATAACACTCCTGAAGATTTTCAAGTAAGATTTTTACATAAGCAAGTCAAGCTACAAGATTAAGAGTGTAATGCAAAGCCAGCATTCTGATGGAGTATCATGAACTTAAGAAACGAAATAAAACTAAACTAAGAATGTTGGGGCTCAAATGGTCCTTCAGAAGCTCCCGCCTCTATCCGAGATAGCAACTGCCCAGTAGCATTTGAGTACTTGAAAAACTACACACAACATACAGTGTTTTCAGTGATAGGCAAATTAAAAAACAATTAAAATAGAAAAGGAAAAAGAAGATACTTCTTTAGTGATTTCATCACTTTTAAGAAGTAGCATTTGCTGCTTAGCTGCTGCTGAGTCTTTCTCAATATTGATCTTTTCATTGATAGCAGCCCCCTTAACAAGTTCAAAAATTTTATAAATAAAAAAGGATACATCAACAATATCTGATTTGTTAAAAATGTGTATCGTTATAAAGGTTTTGAACATAGATACCTCAGCAACAAGAGCTTCTACTTCCCGTTGCCTTTGTTCCAGACCACGGCTATTGTATTCCACTTGTGATCTCACGTTGTTTAGTTCTTTGGAAGCCTCGTCACACTTAAGATCTCTTTCTTTTTCCAACTGTTTCAGTAATTCTTCTAATTGGTCCGCTGAGAAAGGAAATATAAATTAAATTAATATTTTAAGTTTTGGGTGGCTTATAAAGTTGAGTTGAAAAGAAGCACCTCTGCCTTGATGTTCAAACAATTTGGCTTCAAGTGATTTGTCTAACACCCCGTCATCGCTGTTCTTAGCTTTCAGAATCTTTACATCTTTCTCAACCTGTTTGGCTGAGTTCACCTGTTCAAAAACCAAGTAATTGAACTCAGGGCTTTGTTTTCATTGGCATCAAGAAAAAAAAACTATTGTAGAGTGTGGAGTAACTAAACATCTTCGATTGTATTCCAATCACTTTATAAAAATTTAAAGAAAAAGAGATGCCAAATTGAGGTAGTTTACTCAAAACACTTTCTAAGAACTTGTTATAAATAATTTAAGGCCTTAAATAACATCTAAATCTTTGATTAAAAATAAGTTAGGAAGTTTTGTGCACTTTAAATACATGTAGTTTGTGTTTGACCTGTACCCTTTTTAGCTAATTTTCTTTCTACTTTGGGTTGCTTGAGATAAAATGAAGCCCAAACTGACCCATTCATAAGTAAATGGGTCATAATTGCCACCTCTAACTAAAACCTAGTTAAGTGTAGAACATGATAGTTGTAATGAAACATAACCTGGTCTTGTAATGCCTGCATCAGCTTCAAATGTTTGTTCATTTTCTTGCTAGCCTGAAGAAAAACAAATACAAAGATTTCATCATCTTTTAACTCGACTAAAAAGGCAAGCACATTGGTATTTTTGTGTCTGATTGCAGTAGGAACATAATCATGCAATCAATCTTTCTGAGCTGTGGAAATGCCATTTTCTGATAAACCGCTTTTTTAGGACTATTGTACTTCCATCCCATATAGAAAAAAACTACTGTATTAAATTCGACCTATTTTGGCACTTGAACTTGACTCTAAGGGGCCAATCTACATAAGCAACCATAAAGTTTCAGTTGCAGCGGGGCAAATTTGATTTCAAGTTATAAGTCAGTGTTTGGATCTCCATGCCTACTTTCAACAGGGTCTTTGGTCTTCAGTCACAAGTATCTTAAAATAAATGACCAAATGGTGATTTTGAAATATTTAATTGCCTTTTCTAAAGTCAGTCAAACTAAGCATCAAATCCATGGTGAAGTGCAAACCACAGGGATCATTGGTGTAACTCTTGATATTTAGGTATCATTTCAACATTTACCACACCACAGGGCCCAGAGACCATTTGTGTATTTAGTCTACAATATAGTCTATCTGTTTGAACAGGTCCTCAATATAAGCAATTGGTCCACAAGTTTTCTACTATATGTTCTATTATGAAGTATACTACAAATTTGATTATTTGACAAGTCAACTGCTGCAACGTTTTGAGCACAGAGTATACCACTAAATAGCAAAATCCTGCTTCCAACAGACTAGGCAACTCTATACTAATTCACACCATTTGACATTTACTGACTTGCAGCACCGAACAACATGCATAAATCATGACAAATGAACTAAAATCAAGGATCCCAGATGATTTAAAAGATTTCTGTAGTACAATTTATCCAACTTTATAAAAACAGATCACTTCTTATTTGCATTTTTACATGGAATTGCGTAACTTCAATACAAAAATTCTTTATCAGTTACCTAAAAAGATGTTTTCCTAAGATATGAACATTAAAAGCATTCCAGACCCATCAGTTAAAAATTGTTTATATAATCAGTAACCACCTGCATACAAGTAGATACAAAAAAAGATAAACATAACTAACTATATACCTTTGTATATACTTCGAGGATGGCAGTTTTTTCATGAAAAGATTGCGTTGCTGCTCTTTCTGCCTTCTTTGCATCAACTAGAGCTGCTTTCCTCTCCTCCAGTGCTCTCTTTAAAATGTTAAATCAACAAATAACTTAGAGCAGTTTAAAAAAAATATGTGTGTGTGTGTTGGGGATGGCCGGATGGGGGGAGGTAGTTGGTAGTGTTGTAGGAGGAGATTTGTTCTTCTGTTTTCCGTACCCAGGTTGTTAAATCCTAATATATCTAAGCAACTATTTTAATCAAGAAAGAAGATAACAGACGTTGTACATGAACCAAACAGATATTTCAAGAAGTCAAAATGCTCAATTTAACATATAGATGCATTTCAACAGAATTAAAATCTCAAATGGAAAATTGTACCTCTTCTACTCATACACCGAAAATAAGATTCACAAGATAAATTGTATGTCTTGACTCGTGTCCTCATAGAAAACCTACCATAGTTTATAGATATTAAACTAGAATAACGTGTACCTGTAGTTTAACTGGAGACTGAACAATTTTAGAACGCAGACTGGCATTTTCTTGAGCACTTTGTACCAAAGCAAACTCAGCACTAGAGATCTGAACACCACAAAAGATTGTAAAACTTAAAACAAGAGAACAAAAATTACCTAACTATCATCAGAAATTTGGAAGACTGACATAAACTCCTATACCAACTAAACCTACAATACTCCTTAGCATAGTTCATGAATTAAAGTGATTCAAGAAATGAAAAAAGTCCACCCAACTAAACTTCAAGACATTTGCTTTATCATTTAACACTAGCTTGTAAATAGTCTTTAATATCTGCCTGTATAGTCTTTAGTATCAAAGTTGCAATAGAAAATTGTTTCAACAATAACACTTATAGAGTTGGATGATAATTCAATTGCTGTTCACTTGAACATATAAAGAAAGTGAACATGTTTCAGCAGTCATAATGAATCTAATATACAGATAACAATATCATCATACCTTCTCATCCATTTCTTTAATTGCATCCTTCTTTTTCCTATATGTAGCTTTTAGCGACATTTGGTGATTGTTAAGACCCGAAATGACCTGGCGTAGCTCTTTAATCTTATTGTCAACTTCTTGAACATGAGGCATCTCCCTCTCTCTCGATTCATTAAACTCCGATATCTCCTCATTTAACTACAACAATTACAAATTTAGCAACCTCAATCACCTTGTTTAAATCTAACTGACAAACATTTCACCTTTAATATCCTAGCCTCTAGTTCTTGTCGTTGCTCATCGGCAACCGTTAACTCCTCCACAACAGGTCTTATCAAAGTCATCCTTGTATCTCTAGCATGTTCAAACATTCAACAGGCCATACAGATATTACAAAAACTAACACAACCAATTGCAATACAATTCCAAAACATAACATGATAATTGAAATTGATAGGAAGAAAAAACCTGTGAAGAGAAAAGTTGAGAATAGCACTAAGAAACAAATCAGAGCGATCAGGTTCAGGCTTAATAAGATCTTTCAAGGTGAAGTTCCTAGGGCAATCGAGAGAAGCAATAAGCTCCCTAATCTTATTAAACAACGTCATGATTCGTACCGAATCAACGTGTAAATCAGGGTTATCGAGTTGTTCTAGGTCTGCAAATTCAACAAGGCCATTATCCTCCCTGCAAAAGACACGAGTTGAGTGAAATTAACTATAGAAATGAAACAGATTAGAAGGTATAGAGAAACGTAGTGTACTGGATCCAGCCGAGATGAATGAGTATTTGAGTGTAGAGATTGTATACGAAATCAGGAGTAGGGTTTATCAGATCTGCTTCGGAGATAGATGCGATTTGTGAATCGGCGAGTACGCCGATGATCTCTCTCCGGGGAAGCCTTGGATATTCAAACTTAGACATATCTGTGTGTGAGAAACAAAGAGATTGAGATTGAGATATGAGAGCTAATAAAAGGGGGAATTTTGGGCGGGAAATGATTATTGCCTGATTTGATGTATGTGATGTGTGCTGTTCACGAGTCGAACTGAATCGAGCGAGGGTTTGCTCGTTGTTTGGCTCGTTTACAAATTGAATCGAGCCAAGCGGCTCATTTATAAATCAAGCCAAATTTGAACCGAACTTAAATGAGCCAAAATCGAACCAAGTATTTTTCGAGCGAGCGCCGAGCGAATTTATGAGGATTACTTTTTGTATTTTTTTATTAAAATTAGTTTATAAGAATCAAGTTTAAAGTTGAATATGATTTACATAAATACAAATTTATAGCTTTAAGAAAAACTAGTATTAACTTGTAATTTTTTCTAGAATTTAAGGTTGATGTTTATATAATGTATATAATAAAACAATTAATAAAAGAGATAAATAACTATTATTTTCAAATATTTCAATTATAACTAATAATTTTGAAAATATATATTTAATATTAACATAATTATAATAACATATTAGCTACTTAGAGCATTCACAGTAGCTTCCCTATCTCTATCTTTAAAATTACACTAAAAACAACTACTTTTTCTCTTTCCTTTTATTTAAATAATATTTTTGTATACCTTTATCATTACAGTTTCTCTCTCCTACACTCACAATCACTTTCAAAAAATATTAAAATATTATAGAGGGTGAATAGTAATTTTTCATATATAGAGTTTCTCTCTCCTCCACCATCAAATTTTTTATTTCCTTCACTCACAACAACTCACAATCACCCCTTAAAATATAAAACCCCACTCACATGTTTATAGGGAATCCACTGTGAATGCTCTTATGCATGAGGAGAGTTATCCTACATAGGGTTGAAAATTTAAAAAGGCTAAGAAGGATTTATGACCTTTAGATCTCTCTTTTAATGGTTGAGATCAATTTGTAGGGAAAAAATTTGGTGGAAGGGTACATTAGTCATAGACATTTTTTTTTACTTTATCTCTCTACATGCAAAGCACATGCCAATTCCCCCATTTTTTTTTAAAACGTTCATAACTTTTGGATACGATATTATTTTTTTAAAAAACATACACCAAAAAAACAAGCGTTTTGTTATCTTTAAAACGCGTATAATATTGATATATAAAAAAAAATAAAAATTCGGCACTTGTCTAGTCCTTGTGTATATCATGTGATTGTGTTATATTATAACTAGTAAATATCACTTTTATCGGTTCATTCTTAAATCATTATGTAATATCATCTTATTTTAAATATTTGTTGTGTCATCTTATGTGTTTAGAAATTACCACCGTGTCACAAATTGTTAATATGTGTTTGAGAAATGTTCAATGAAAAAGTCATTTTTTGTTACAAAATGTGAGAATGACACAATGGTAAACAAAGACACAATGACACTTTTAAAAAAAATCTAACTCATAATATAAATCAAATTTTAAAAAAGTGTTTCGGAGACCTTGTTCCCCATGTATTCCTCTTTCAAAAAATAAATAAACGAAAAATTAAAAAAATTAAAAAAATTACCGTTTTTTTATTTTTTAAATTAGACACAATGAGAAATAGTAGTTTTTTTAAGTTTTTTGTTTATTTATTTTTGAAGGAGATGTTGTGGGAGCAAGATCTTTGAAATACTTTTTGTGTTATTGTGTAATTATTATTAGATCATTGTGTAATACTTGTCAAATAAGATTACACAATGGCCCGATGAACGACACAACAACCCTATGGATGACACTATCACACAATGACCTGACGGAAGACACAATGACCTGACGTTAGATACAATGAGCTGAAAAAATGTGAAAAAAAGTTCGTTTTTTATATATCAATATTATACGCGTTTTAAAGAGAAAAAAATGCTCGTTTTTATGGTGTAATTTGTTTAAAAAATAATGTCGTATGTGAAAGTTATAAACGTTTAAAAAAGTTGGGGAATTGACATGTGACTTGCATGTGGAGAGAGAATATTTAAAAAAGTAAGCATGACTAAAATACCCCTCTCCTAATTTTCCTAGATGCCACATGTCAATCTTTTTTATTGTTTCTTAGCCTTCTTAGAATTCTAATACTATGTAGGTAAACCTCCCTCACTTATGCATATATAATTATATAAAAAATAAATTAAAAATATTCGAGTCGAACCGAACCAAGCGGACCTTTGCTCGTTGTTTGACTCGTTTACAAACCGATCCGAGCGGAGCGGCTCGTTTACAATCGAGCGAAAAACGAGCGAGCATTTTTCGAGCAGTTTCCGAGCGAGTGACGAGCGGACGATGAACGGCAAACGATTTGAACAGCTCTAATTTGATGTGAGCACTGAGCAGGTGTGAATTGATTTTTCAAATATGGACGCACGAAACGATTATTGCTCGATGACATCTAAATTTAGGCTTCAAACTTTCAATGTCTTCTACACAGAAACAATTGATTTATTCTTTTTATTACCCCCATTTCCTAATCACTATATTTGTACTTCTTGTTGAACACATCTAAATTTTGTCATTATATTTCCTAACTAGGTTAACACCCGTGTGTTCACACGAGGTTGAACATTAAAGAAAATGTATATACTAAAGGAATAACAAACGTATCATAAACGCGCAAAGTAATGCAAATTAAAACACGAAAACTGAATTTATTTATTAAAAAGAAAAAACCGAATTTTAGTAATTTAAAGCTAAAGTTGTTTAGTGATAAAATAATTAAGTGATTCATTTTTTTATTATTATAATAATTGTTTTTTATAAAGATGAATTACAAATGTTTTGTAATCAAAGAGAGAAAATCTAAACTAATATACTTATTTTTGGAAAGGTATTAAAATAAATCTTAAATTGTTTAAAGAAATAATACTGTATTTTTGGAAAGTTTATGAAATACTTAATGGGGATGCATCAGGTGGCGACATGTGGCGCAATATGGTAACATGGGTTAGCGATTTATTAGAAGAGGGGATCCGCTCATATTAGATCACTGTGTTGGCTGTAAATTTTGTCACGTTAAAATAACAGTTAATATCTTTGACATCGTAGCATCACTAGCATCAACGTAATCGTTGCACGGTATAATAATACTTTCATTGTTATCAAAGTTTCATAATCTCATGTGGATGTAATGGTTCTTATTTTAATCATGGATGGGTTCCGGTTTAATACTTGCATAATCTCTATAAATTGACCTCCTTTTTTAAAGTGTGCATATTATTTGATAGAGATCCGTAGATTGGATCAATCTCCTAGCCTTTTAAAGTAGGCGAACACTCCTAAGAAATAAGACGAGAACACAAGATTTTAGAACAACTTTCTTAATTCATTTCTTACTTGCTTCTAATTGACTATTGCAATTTATAGGCTTACAAGGAATTAAAATAAAAATTAAATAAACATGACTTAGGTAATTAACTACCCACTAACTAAATAACACTACACATAACTAAAGGAAAATAATTGAGAAGATAGTGTAGTTATGGGATTTCATAGGAAACGAGGGATGGGAGTCATGGTATGTATCAATACTCCCGCCCTAAAATTCGTCTTTGTCCTCAAGGACAGGTGCTTGTCCCATGGAGGTTGCCAAGGTGGCTGCTATAGTGGTCTGCACTCGCGTCTCCCGGTTGCGCCGTCAATCCATGGTTCGTGTGTGACATCTGTCCCAAACCCGAATGCTCGACTCGAACCCGAATCCATTGTTTTGTTTCTATTTACTCGTATTTAAGTTTTTGAAAATGTAACGTTTCGTATTATTAATATGAATTAATATGTTGAATTTTATGTTATTTTCCGTCTCTAATTAAAGCAATCGAATTCGTTGCGAGAATTATCTAAATGTATGCGTTTAATTACTGCTATAATAAATAGATCTAAAAAACATATAGATTGTAAACAAGATTTTATAAATAATATCCAAGATAACTACAAAAAAGTCCAAAAGTAGCCATTTGACGTCAAAAACAACGTAAACAGATAAAAACGTCAATTTTATAGAAGTATCAAGTTAACGTGGTTAAGTTAGCTAGTTAAAATAAGGAAGTAATTAATTTTGGGTTAAAAATGTAATTTTTTAAACTTAGTTTAAAAGCTTTTAACTGTTGTTAATAACATTTGAAACTTAAAGGACCAAAGCTGTAATTTTAACTCAAACCCAATCCTTCCCCCTCAAGACCCGTATTTCCGACGTCATGATTCCGACGATACTGCCGGTATCCGGCGAGGTAAAAAAACTTGATTTTTGGCAAAATTGATCAACTTTTTAGGCTCTAAACCCTTAAACTAACAGTTTAGAACTCGAGAACAATAAAAAAAACACATGTATTCGTCGTTGGTAATTGTTTTAGGGCGATTCACGCTTTCTACTCAAAACCCAAAACCGTTACAAACGTTTCGTATGAGCTTTGATCAATTAAATTTAACATGGATCGCCCTCTAATCAATTCAAACATAATTTCACTAATCAATTGAACGAATAGTTATGGAATTTTCATTAATTTGTGTCAATATATCGAATAAACCCTCAACGTGCTCGTATTGAAGTCTTGATCGATTGTGGCAATTGATATGGGCAAACCACTCTAACTTAACCCTCTTAACTGCTTGTTTTCTCAATTTCATCTCAAATGCTTGCAATCGTAGATTTCATAAGACTCAAATGGACTTCTGCTTTCATCAGAGAGTTTGTTTCATTTTTACTTTTTGTATTTTAGTTTGTATACTTTATTTTTAGTTTTTGTGTATAAAAACCCATACATTGAGGGCAATGTATATCAAGTGTGGGGATGGAGGGATAGCTGTTGTAAGTTAATAAGTCACATTCTGGACACACAAAAGTTGAGTAAGTTTTAAAATTTTTGTTATAAATACCCAAACATAGCTGGTTAAATATGCTTGAAGCTGAAGTTTTTAAAGTAAATCACCAACTTTTTACCTACTAGCTTTCTGGTTTAGGTCCTTAGTCGTGGTTGTACTTAAATGGTTGTTTTTGAGAAAAAAAATGGTCTAACTAGGGTAATAAGCTGAAGGTCGACGTTTCATGCATAGTTTTGTATTATTGAGTGTTTAGTAATTAAATGTGATATGTTTCAATCATGAAGCTTAGTTGTTACACGAAAATAAAGGCACTAGGATTAACCCTTACGAATATATTTGAACCTTTTATTTTTATTTTAGATCCTAACCTTATGTGACATTTATTAGAAACCATCAACTTTAACCCTTTATTAGTAAAAAAAAAAGAAGAAAAAAAAAGAAAAAAAAAGTGAAATGCAAAAAAAGAATAAAGTAAGCCTTTTTATTTTTCTTATTTTATTTTCGATGAATTTGAATCGGATAGGTATAGGTTCCACTGTTCTTCGATAAGGTTGGTGTGAACATTCGCTACCATGTTCGACGTGGGACGGAACGGTCGTATTGCTCGAATAGTTGGGAAGGGGCCGATAATAGTGAGCTCAGGCCAATGCGCCTAGTGATTATAAATGAAAAGAGGACCGATGTTTAGTGTGTCCCAACGTAGAAGGCCTAGAAGCACATAAAAATGGGCCCATGTTTGCCAGACGTGCATAGATATGCTTTATCATTTATGGTATTAATAGACTCTCTAAAGAGGGCCTAGACGATTCGAGTTTCATCAATTTTTAGCCATTTTATCCTTTATCCACACCTTACCCTAAACCAAAACCCAAATAAAGTCCTTTTGATTCGTGTACGTAATTTGAGTGGATTGTGAGAACTATATCATTATTTTTTACTTGTTTAAGTTGGGTATGATTTTTGACCTTAATCAAGAGTTGGTGTTATTGAGTCAAGTGTATTTGATTATATGGGTGGATAGTGACATGAGGCTTTGCTTGAGGGCATGCAAAAGGTAAGTGTGAGATGTGATGAGCGGGTGATTTACCGGCACTAATGGTGTTTAATTATATATTTTTCTTCCAAAAATTAGCTCTATCTGGTTTGTATTTTAACATATAATATTTTAAGAGACCACGGGCTAAATTAATGTATTTCTATTATATTTAGTTGGACCTCAATATTTGTTATGTACTGCATAAGTTTTATATTTTATATAACGAATTAAAGATACAAAGTTGATGTCATGAATGTAGATTTGTTTGATTCATATTTCATGCTAAAGTGAATAATATGTTTGGTGTTGTGCACATCACATTAATTGAGAGTTTATCACACTTCTATAAAGTATAATAAAACAAACCTATTTTTACCAAGTGTGAATCTCTAATTAGCATACCTACCTAAAATGCTTACTTCGCATAATATCATTATTCAAATGCTAACTTGTCTTGCTCTCCTTAATATTTCACATGTGTTTTGTTTTTTGAATATAGGTTTCATTTTATTTGACTGCGGGCACATCTAAAGGGATTTTATGGTAACCACATTTTCTATGATCAAGTATGCAACCAATTTTCATTGATGATTTCACATTCTTCAAATCATGTATCCATCATCTTCTTTCACATGTGTTTATCCATTAACGCAACGGCGATTTCACGTATGAAGATGATGCCAGATTGGACGATCGGTGAAGATGGCAGCGAAGGAACGATTAAGAGACTGTGGGTTTTCATATAGCAGGTCGTAGTTTTCCTTCTCTCTATTAAATTGATTCTCGTGTGTTTTTTCATCAACCTAATTTTTTTTTGCTTCTTTCGTTTTCATCGTCAATGGTTTTGTTCAAAAACCCACTAAGCCATTGGAATCGTAGTCAAGAGTTCATGTTGTCAGCCAAAATGGATCTTGAATGTGATCGTGACGTGAAGGTACAAAACGACGGTGGATGGAGGAAGAACACGACAATGGTTTTCTAATCTCCATCGATGTTGTTGCATTTGTTTATCGATTACTTTATTGATCTCTGAGGTAAATATCTATTCAAAGGTGCGTATTTCAAACTATAATCCATGTTCTTGATTTTGATCTCACAATTCATTAGTTTCGTTATGTGTGTTTGATAGAATGATTAGGGTTTAAATTAATCCCGAAAAAACCCAAATTTATTATTTGAGAATTTCATAGTTGACGTGCTTAAATATGTACTTATCCAATGTTTCATGGTTTACGGATGATGCCTAAATATGTATTTATTCTCTTTTCAAATCAACAAGTTCTTTTAGTTTGAGGGCCTTTAGAAAACCCTTAATTTGTAGGGATTGACATAAACAAATGCAAATTGATACATGTTAATTCACTGATTTGTAGCAGTGGCTTCATGTATTTGTGTGGCTTGTAACGTTGTCTTGAATTGAATGTTTTCCTACATTGGATCGTGACTGCCTTATAGAATTTCAATTCTATGGTTCTAATCCAAGGAAAACTCAAGGACATGGTCATTTATCTCCATTGATGACCTCTAACATGGTCTTGGATATGAATATCTATCCCAACCAATATGAACAAGATGGCATGCCAAATTGCAATGATATTTTGCATAGATTAATCCTTTGATGACACTTGATGTAGGTCGTAATCTAGTATGCACTATCTTTCAATGGATGATGGAGTAAAGATGTGCCGAGTTGGTGAACCACTATGGACTCAGGTTAATGATACTGGCAGATAAGTGCTTAATTTTGATGAACATACTAAGATGATCTTGTGTATCATCAACGGGAAAATTGGCCCAAATGAGATGAGGAATGTCTATTATCCGATATGAGTTTAATTACTTATTTTTTTCATCTATTAGATTATTTTCCACGATTCTTTATATGCCTAAAGTCTTTAAAGAAGAATCTTATTATTACTTTTTATCATAAACAAATTCATATTTTTTTTCCATTTGCATGTTGAAGCATACTTTGTGGTATGGCTAGATATGCTCCCCATAACAAGATGTTGGAATGATCTATGAGACGTATGCAGTTCTTGATGTACCGGTATGCTTCTTATCTCATTTTTATTTATCATATGTGTATGTGCATTATGGTTAATGCTTTATTTTAGGTTTGTAAAAAACGAAATAGGATTTTATAATTCATGTATATAGCCATGTTTTTTATTAAAATAATAATCAAATCTTTAAACAAATTTATAGGATAGATAAGAATAAGAATTATCTAAAAGTTTTCCAAAAATTGTTTCCTACTTTCGTTCTTTAACCACTTGGCATAATTTTAGCCATCCTAATCCTACTTATCAAGTTTTAATTTCATTATATTTTGTTTGCTAATTTCTACAGCCATGTGAAATCCAATACACATGAGGACTGTGCATCGAAGGCTGAGATCAACAACCTTTCAAAATACATATTTGAAGTACCCAATAATGATGTGGAACAACCTGATGTTAGATCATGCAAAATGAACCCCATGGAAACAAATGGCCCAAACTTCTCTACTGAACGTGTTCTTCTAACCGAGGAAGTGGTATGTTTTTTTACTTCTTAACTTATTGCTTACTGTTACTCAAGCTGCTAATTAAGTTTAGAAGTGATTTAGATGTTCTTATAGATTGTACTTGACTACTTAAGAAGCTTTAACAATTTACTAATCACATTATGAGAGATGAAATTGATTAGGTTGTATGATAGAGATGGTATTTAATATTTTCAAACTATTTATGTATGAACAACTTATGAACATGTTGGAATGGGTTGTGTTTCATATCAAACAGGTCAAGTAAAAAATAGCTAAAGGAAATGGTTCATATGGGTCACTTATTGCAAAGTCTATGCAATGCATCCAACATCTTATTAACTAGATTTAAGACCGGGCCGCGCGATGCAGCGGCCGGGTCACGCAGTCGGGTTTAGCGTATTTGACTTCGTCACATGCGTTGATAAAAAAAAGTTTCATGTCTCGTATATTACAATGTAAAGTCGCAATGTGTCACATATTAAAACATGAAGAAATATCCAAACTTAAAGGTCAAAACGATAACCAAGTTAAATCCGGAGAGTTAAAGTCGTAAATATGTCAAAGTAGAGCAAGGAGTCAAAATCGTCATTTGGCTAAGTCATCAGGGCCCAAAATGATAATTAGTCAAAGTTAGAGAGTAAAATAGTACACATGTCGAAGTTATAGAAAAAAAGAAAAAAAAACTTGTTGAAAAGTTGAGTGGTAAATTTGTAATGAAAACAAACTTGACAACCTACCTTAGTTGGTGCGTTTGTTAGTTCGACAGGCGTCGCGTGTTGCAGACGGAATTGTGACGTCTGAGACTGTGTTACACGCATTACTATTACGACATTAATGTGTGGTGCCCGCGTGTTACGACAATCACACTAACATGTGGTGTTGCGCGATGCGTTTGTGACTTCGTTACACACGTTACGTTCTTAATAATAACGGCGTTAGATATACATAAAAATAGTATTATGTCGGTATTATTTATGACGTAAAACCGTAAAAGTAATTTAAAAATTATAATAAAACAAAAGTATAAAAAAACTAAGTAAAATTAAGGCTGGAAGACTTGAAAGCACGACCTCCGGGTCATGAAATGCATTTAGCGCTTCCTCTCTACCAACCCAACTAACACAACTTTTGAGTAAAAGATGAAACCAAATTATATTTAACCTCAGGTAAGGTCGGATTTTATCACCGACCTTACATTTTAGTAGTTTATTATAAAATAAAATTAATAATTTTGTTTGCTATTTCCATGTTATATTTAGTTTCATTTTTCCAGTCTGTTAGATACTTTGTTTGTTGATAGGTTAGATATTTAATTTAATTTAGTTTTTGAATCGTAAAATCTTATAATTCTTGTATATATATATTCACATTTTTAATTAGAATAATAATCTGATCTCAAAACAAATTTAACAGAAAGCATAAGAGTTATCTAAAAGTTTTAAAAAAAATTTATCATGCTGCCTTCGACTTGAAAGCGATAGGCTTTTCGCTCACTCTCTTATTTTAAAATTTTGATTAGTGTGTCCTATTTATTCTCACTTCGAATTTAAATCCCATAAAATAATTCATCGTAATCTATCACTATATAATCTAGACCTATACTTCTTTTTTTCTCATTCTCATAAAATATTTCACAAAAACCTATAGGATATGTCATTATCTCATATCACTATTCAACCAAACATGGATAACAGGTTAGAAATATGCTATTTTTATTCTTTATTTTCTATAATATTGACTTAAGTGGTACATAATAGTGTTGCTGTCAAGTTTTTACAATTTTTAACAGCTCGAAGAAGGTAGCCAATATCATTTCTTTGAATCAACTTAATGCATCAAATGCTAATTCCACAATCAAAGTTAGGATAACCAACTTTGGAGGCAAAAATTGCAAATGAATCCTAATGTGACTCGTGTAATTGAAATGATTTTTTATGATGCAGAGTTATTTTCATTTCTTTAAGTAAGTTTATTAAAATATAACATGTTTATATTTCAATACCATATATCTAAATCATCAACTTTTATCTTTAGGGTACAAAGATCGGTGTTCCTGTCATGCTACTACGCAATATTGATAAAAAAAATGGTTTGTGCAATCATACACGCTTACAAGTATTGTCACTAGGAACTCGTGTTATAGAAGCGAAAGTTATCTCAAGAAGTAATATTGGAACAAGAAATTTATCCCGAGGCTTGCTTTAACACCATCTGATAAGAAGATTGCATTCAAATTTCAAAGAAGACAGTTTCTGATTAGTGTTTGTTTCGCAATGACCATTAATAAAAGTCAAGGACAATCATTATCAAGAGTTGGTTTATTGTTAAAACAACATTGCTTTTCACATGGCCAATTGTAGCTTTGTCAAGAGTAAAAAGTAGAGATGGACTGCCACTGTTAATTTTTTATAACGACGGTAATCCTACAAATAAGACATCCCATGTTGTGTATAAGGAAGTATTTAGAGACCTGTAGTTTGGAGTCATAGTGGACCTTTATTATTGAACTTTTTCCTTATGGTTCATGAATTTTTCTATGTCTATCTTATCAACAAATATGACATTGTTAAGGATTTCAGGTTATCATACACTTTATAAAACCAGATTCTGTGATTATTGGACTTTACATAAAGAAGTATTTAAAAAGTTGTACTTTTGATTAAGAGGTATACAATTGAATAGGTTCATATAAAGTTTTGTTTAGTTTAATTATTTAAACATTATTCTAACTCAATCCCGTGTTAAACATTTCTAAACGAAAAAAAGTCACATTGGGCTATGTGATGAAGCTTACAAGATAAATAAAACAATTTTAGTAAATTTGTTTCTCAAACCCACGTGGGTATGTGGACTAACTTTTAAAGATGGCCACATGAGAGGACTTCAAAAGCCCATGTAGAAGGAATTAATAGGGTATTCACGCAAGGATAAAGGGTAGGGGTGTTTAATATTTGGCTTCAACTCGAATAAACCGAAAATCAAACCGAAACCGTTTAAATCCGAATTGAATTGCATATTTGGTTTTCGGTTCGAATTGAAACCGAAAACCAAATATGCAATTCGGTTTGTGGTTTCCACAATTCACATTCGGATCAAACTGAATAACCCAAAAAACTAATAAAATTTTTAAGCATGTATTTATTACATTTTAAAAGCCTAAGTTCTCAATACATTTTAACATTTTAACTTTGTAATCTTACTTCCTAAATCCCAAAGCCCAAACTAAAAAACCCAAACCTAATAATTGATCATTGGTTTCACTTTCACCACGATCGATCATCGTGTTCAACATTTACTTTCACCAACTCACTATCTTGTTTAATTTTCTAATTCATAGTTTTGTATGTGTTTAGACTTTAACCTTTGGACATGTTTTACTTCACACTTAATGAAAAAAAATTTAATTTGGTGAATGCGGTGTTCTAATTTCTAAAGTATATTTCTTTTTATCTAGTTTGGTTCAACCCGAACCAAACCAAATTAGATTTGGTTTATTCGGTTCGGTTTAGGATTGCACGAATTCGGTTCAGATTGTGATTTTACCAAAAAAAAAAACTCAATCCGAATAACCCGAACCGAGTAACCCGCAAACCGAACCGATGAATACCCCTAGTAAAGGGGAGTTTTTTTTTGAGAGTTGACGGCTACATAATGAAATAAAGGCAACAACCTATTGAGGTTGTTGTCACGCAAAGATTGAAGAGAGAAGGTTTGAACATGTTCGGTTAAATTTTTGGTGGGCACTTCGGGTGAATGATTCTGTAAGACACTTTTAATTTAGTTTATTGTGTTATTGAGTTTGGATTTGTAACCGTGTGACAGACGATTTTTACTTGCGTATTTATAGCTCGTGTGACAGACGAGTCCTGTGTGACAGACAGAGATATATTTTGTTGGAACAAATTGAAGATGCCACTTTACAAACATATGCGAGTGAAGATATCGAGCATCGACACGAGCAAGCACGGGTTAAGACGTTGATTAATTGTATTTGACGTTAGAATATTTGTGTAATCGGTTTGTTCTTAATTGCACATGTTTAGGTTAAATGTAAGGTGAATGTATGGCCTATAAATACCATCACCTAGGTCATTTGTTAGTAAGAGTTGCCTACATTTTTATTCCATATAAATATTGTAACCTTCTCTAGATCTAATACATTTGCCTAACAATTTTTATGAACTTTGCATTGATCTTCATGAGCATTCAAGCATCAATACATGATCAGTGAGATTCCGCATCACTGATCGTAAACAACATCCGTAACAATCTCATATCTATATCCAAGCTCATGTTCATTTTTGTCCTATCATACTTACGTTTAAATCCAATTGTTGGGTGAATAATTATTTGTGCATGTTAGGTTTGATATCTATTTGATTATTTGATATTAGATTCCGCATAAGTAATTGATAAATGGTAACAGGCTTATCATTTAATAAATAGTATCCAATAAAATAAGAGCTAGATTATTAATAATTACATAATTTGAATCCTGTTGTGGTCACGTTTTCTTAACATTGTTTTTACAATATTTAAGTAATTATTTTTGTTAGTGTTTTTCAATTATTTTTCTTAAATGAATCTTAAAATATACAAACAAATAATGGCTAGTGTTAACCACAGACCCCTTAGTGGATACGATACCTACTTTTATTGTACCAGTCTTTTTAGTGTTTTAGTAGGTTTTTGCACAGACCCCAACGACAGTCTGTCATGAACAAACTAAGATGTTTGCTTAGTGGATTTTGGAAATAGGTGAAGGTAGCGTGGGTGGTATCAATGATGGTGATACGACTATTGAGATACCAGGAGATCTTTTGATTCAAGAACCAGAAGATCCACTTTCGAAGTCAATTGATTTTGTATATCCTTCTATTTTGGAGAGTTTTACAAACTCAAGTTTTTTTCATGAGAGGGAATAGTTGCTCCAAAAAATGAAATGGTTCAAGAAATAAACGATTGGTTACTCATAATGTTTCCAGGAGAAGAAAGAGAATATCTAAGTTCATATAACATATGTCCAACTGAAATGATTGGTGAAAATTTAGATGAAAGTTTATAATCACCAGATATTATAAATGGAATTAAAGTTTCAGGTATGTCGAATTATCGCTTAGTTTTAAAAGTGGGTGTTCCAGTTATGCTTCTTAGAAATATTGACCAAAAAGGCAGTTTGTGTATGAATTTAGATTACATGTGGTATCATTGGGAAATCGAGTAATTGAAGCGGAAATTATACTAGGAAGTAACATTGGGTCTCGAATGTTTATTCCGAGGATCTCTTTGATACCAACTGACAAAAGACTTCCTTTTAGACTACAAAGAAGACAATTTCCACTTGCTGTATGTTTTGCAATGACCATAAACAAAAGTCAAGGACAATCACTATCAAGAGTTTGTTTGTTTTTTAAAGAACCAGTTTTTACTCATGGTCAATTATATGTGATGTTATCAAGAGTTACAAGAAGAGACGACCTAAAAGTTAGTACACTAGATAGTGATGATAATGTTTCAAATAAAACATCAAATCCATACATCTATACATTATAATAAAAGAGGGGTTTGAAGGACACGCGTCATTCATTGGAGAGGGTGTTGGAGCATTTTTCCCGCTCAAAACTAAAAATATTATCTTTTAAACTATGTATGGAAAGAAATCGATAATATTAAATCACTCATAATTTTTTATTCCAAAGTTTCAATCTACCTTATTTAAATCCCTGAAATCGCTTTGAAAACGGAAAACAATCAACCTAACAAATAACGCATCGCAATTTACGACCTAGACCCATGCATACTGACCCATACGCTCGATGTGGTACATTTGAGTTTCATCGTGAATTTTGCCGGATATCTATCATCTGGATTATTTGTATGTCTGTTTTTCTTAACATTTTTAAGTTAATTGGTAGGATTTTTAAGGCACTCATTTTAAAAGCGTCGATATCTAGTTTGGTAATAATAGTGTATTTGTAATTTAAATCTATTTGTTCAAGGCCCATATTGGAGTTTGAATGCAATTTGTGTTTCTATTTTCATATATCTTCATGTATGTGTAGTTTATTTTCAAATGTTATTTATTTTTTCGTAAAGTTTAGAATTGTGTTTTTTATGTTTTCACCTGTGTAACATATGGGGTATAATCTAGTGTTGTATACAAAGAAGTATTTAGAGATTTGTAAAAAAAATGTTATATTCTTTTATTCTTTTTATTTTATCATGTATCTTATTATTTTATACAAACAATAATATAATTTTATTAAAATGTTAATTTTTTTCATCATATATTTTATTCATTTTATATAAACAATTATAGCGTTAGTAAAATGTTACATCGTGATTTTTTTCCAATTCATATATTAACACGAACATTGAACATATAGGTCAGTAGAGGTGCACAAAATAACCGGTTCAATAACCGAAACCGGTCATTAACCGATTGAGGAATAACTGGTTAGGGTATTTTTTAACCGCAGGTTCGTAATCGATTAGGTATTTTTTATGAATAACTGGTTATTAACCGTTTTTTTTAAACTGAATTTTAACCGATCCACAAATTAACCGGGAAAAACCTGAAAAAATAATAAAATATTAGGAAAAACGGTACTGGTTAAAGTAAAATTGCTGTAAATTTTAAAAATAACCGAAAATAACCAGTTAATTGAAATTAGCCAATTTGTGCAGCTCTATAGGTCATTATAGTATTATACTATAGTTTATGAAACACCATGTCATTAGATGAATTGATAAGGCCCAATGTGATAAAGTAGCCGGATCCATGTGCCCTCTTTCTTTAATAGGCTCGAGGATTGATATGGCCCACTCTCCTCTCACCTTCTATAGTTATACACTTATACTTGTCTCTGAGTTTTATCAAAAACCACATCATTCATCATCTTCACTAATTCCCTTCTCGATCTACAATCATTATTTTTTCATCACTCCAATCGATATGTCTAAGGTAAACTTGTCAATTCAATCTATAATTTATCCTGCTTCTTTTTGGCATGTGATTGTTACCGATTTATCCTAATTCTCGCCGTTTGATTCGCTGCAATTCGTCGAGGTTTTGATTGATTTCAGTTATTAGGGTTTCTAATTTAAACAATTTTGAATCTTGATCTATGACTGATGTAAACTGACTTTTATTAGGGTTTAGTTTTGTTGTTGATTCGGATTGTTGTGCTGTTTTTAGGTGAATGAGAAAGATGCAGCTGTCAAGCCTGAGGTCTCTCTTGGTATGTCTTTGTTTATGATTTTGTGTTGTTTTTGTAGTTGTTTAGTAATTATTTAGTGTTGAAGATGATCCATATGAATAAATAGTATTGGTTTGGGAAGATTGATTAATGGATATGTTAGTTTGCTGATTTAAATTAGCTTTATGTCATGAAATTATATGTTTTGCTTAAGCATTTATTATAACTTTAAGAGTTCTTTTGAAGTTATGAAACTTTAGTTTACTTTTATGGAGGTCTAGGTTTTTAACATGGGAAATTGAGAACATACAAGTATGAAAGTATAAGGGGTGTTCTTTTTTTATTTTTTGATACTTTGAGTGTACAAGAGGGGGAAGATTTTAAAGAGGTTAAAGAGGGGGAAGTTACTTTGAATCTTTTTAAGACTTTAAAGTGTCGTGTTCATATTCCTTCTACCTCCTCACTTGATCGAGGTTGAAGAATCACAATAAACCCAATAGGAGAATGGAGCAAAAGAAGTCAACCGGCTAAGTGAGTTTAGATGAGCGCTGATCCAATAATTCGCCTTACTATCATCTAAGTTAATAGATTTAAGTTTTACTTGATGAATAGAGAAAAGATTGTAATTTAAACTTTAAAGCCAATTAGAAACTAAGAAGGCTCCTAAAGAAAATAATTAGACTGACTAACCCTAATCCTTGTAGTGTTACGGCCTATTTAGCCACCAATAACACTTGATGAATGCATTTTGATCAAGGATGAAATCTTTAAGTCTCAGTAATGGTTATTGTGATGAACAAATGGTTGCACGGTGGACTTGGTCGTAAAAACAATTTCAAAGGCTAGGTGAATGTATTGTGAGGTGTATAAGGTGGCAAGTAAGATGTATATGATGGATCCCCTTAAATTTTTTCTTTCACCTTCTTATATGCTTAAATTCAAGAGAGTTTGTGTCGAGGATGAAAATGGGTAGCAAGTCACAAGATAAAGAAATAAGAATGGAAGTATAAAAACCGAGTCCTTTCTTCTTTGCTTTTTTCACTTTTCACCCTCACTTTGGTTTGTCATTATTTTAATTTACTCCATTAAGCTTATCTCACACTTAATCTTTACACTTTATCAAATAGAACATGTCTAACTTTTGGGTCCAAGCCAAATTCGATTCAATCATGGGTTTTGTATATGATCATAGTCACTAATTTATTTCATAACTCATTGTTGTTTTTCTTGATTTATTTTAATTTTAGTCTCTATTTCACATATTTTGGGTTCTTTTATTGGCCAATGGCCTCTTCCCACATCTCTCCTAAAGATAGACCATTGGGTTAAAAGATTCCTGACTTCCTGTTGGTCCTAGCCCTGCCGATTTGGTAGGTATCATTTTTGTCAAACGCGCTCGCTTCTTGCGCCTAGGTACAATTTCAAGGCGCAGCGCAGCTATAGCGCTTTGTGATGGTCAAGGCGAGTTGCCGGCTAGATTCCGGTGAGATCTCCATCAGATTCCGGCTAGTTTCGGCTAACTTCTGAGAAGTGGACTGAGAAACAAGAGAAGTGAGGGAGCAGGTTAACCTGCAGCGATCATCATTCCTGCTTCTTCTATTTTCTCTTCCATCTTTTCACCGGAGTTGCAGGTCGCCGGGTTTCAGTTGCCGGATCTTAATTTACAGTCTGTGAGAATGAGTGAGGTGTAAAGGATGTGTGTGAGGGGAAGATTTAGACAAGAAAGAAAATTAAAACGACAACTTTATGCTTGAAGCATTGTCTAGACTATGTCTAGGAGTCTAGAGGAAGACTATTCACTGCATATTTGCAGCAAAACACTGTGCAAACTTTTGCTTTTGCCTTCTAATATAATTTTCTCATCTTTTTTTCTTCTTATTTGTTAAGTTTTGTACAAGTATTTTTATTTTAAAATTTTATTATATTCTCTAAATATTAATAGTCTGGTATTTTTAAGCAATCATATATATTTTATAATCATTTTGTTATTGCGCTTTTCTTATCCTAGGCGAGCGCTTTTTTGTGCTTTGCGCCTTAAGTGCGCCTTTGACAACTATGGTAGGTATTAAGACCAAAGTAATCATTCAGACGTTTAATATCTTTATAAAGTGAGTGTAGATGGTTTAGATTTGGTTTAGCATTGCTATATCAAAATCAAGACAGCGTTTTACAAAATCATCTGCTAGAATCGTCAGATTGATGCAAATTTCAATTCTAATTGTCTCTGTAATTTGTTTGGTCTTCTTGCTGTACTGTCCTTATCTCTAGCTAATTGCTTGTGTGGGTTTGCTGTTTTGAATAAAATTCTCCAGCCTTTCAAAAAATAAAACAAATTCATGTTATGTGGTTTCAATTTCATATTTAATGTATGTTCTTAAGTAACCATATATCCTGATCAAAACATTAGTCTGTTTCACTTAATTGCTTCCTCAACTTTGTTATATTTTAATATGCTGATTGCATTTTTCTAAAATCAGACACCTTTGTCAAACCTTTGAGAACACGGAAGGCGAAAGCATGGTTTGAACTTTGAAGAAGGGTTTATAATATTCTATCTACTTATCCTTTTGCGGATGCTATTATATCGTGTTTGATGTGATCTGGATTCACCAAGTTTTTGTTATGCATTTCTGACTGGTGTTTATGTATGTAGATAGTTTTATCTGAATTCCTTTGGCCTATTTTATACATGAGTAGTTTATACGGTGTTTATGTATGTAGATAGTTTTATCTGAATTCCTTTGGCCTATTCTATACATGAGTAGTTTATACTCTCAAATATGTTTCTTTATTTACAATTCCTTAAATATGTTCTTTGCCCACGCAGAAGAGAAAACTGGTACAGCCGCGAAGAAAACTCCCTCAGAATCAAGCTCATCAGATACACAATCGATACCTGCTATGCCCTCCATGCCTGGAGCTGGATTTCCTGGAAATCCTTTTGACTTCTCATCTATGGCCGGTCTACTTAATGTATAATACATTCTTTCATTCCCATACATGAATTAATAATACGTGTGTGTATGTGCACTAGGGGTGAGCATGGATTGGTTCAGTTTTCAGTTATGGGTTAAACTGAACCTATAACTAGCTGATGTTTCAATTTCTAGATTTTCATAACTGGTCAGTTTTGTTTACAAACGCTTTGGATTTTTCAGTTACATGGAAAGTCAGTTAACCATGGTTCTCAGCTTGAATCGATTTAAGGTTATCTCAGTAAATTAATCCAATCAATCAAATTTCGGTCATATAGTTATATAAAAAGAAAGAAGCATGTTTATTTATTTAAAAGTTGTTACGGAACCTTTCTTACGTATAATATATTTAATAAAAACTAAAAAACCTAAAGGTCGGAAAGGCGTTTCAGTTATTTTTGTTGTTTAAAGACACAATCTACACAAAACTCACTTATAAAAAACTATAACTGGACCATTGGTTTTACTCAATTGGTTCAGTTAGTTTGGTTATATTTTATGTCATTTTTGTTATGGTTTAGTTATTTGGTTTTTCGGCTCATCTCTCTTTGAATTACATCTAAAACCATGATGGATCCTGCAAACATTTTTTTATGTTGGCACCACCCTTCTATGAGTTTAAATATCAATTCAATTGTGTTAAAAGTTCAAATGCATAATGTAGACTGTTAATACATCTTTGAGTTTGATTATGGTTCTTTGAATTAAAAAAACCTAGTGTACAAGTAGTAAAGTGATTATGGCCCAGGTTAAGTTTTAATGTTATGTATTTTTTTGTGGTTACAGGATCCAAGCATTAAGGAATTAGCGGAGCAAATAGCAAAAGATCCTTCATTCAACCAGATGGCTGAGCAGCTTCAGAAGACTTTTCATGGTGCTGATGAGGGTGTTCCCCAGTTTGATACACAGCAGTATTATTCCACCATGCAGCAGGTCATGCAAAATCCACAATTCATGAACATGGCTGAGCGCCTTGGTAGTGCCATGATGCAGGTATTAATAGTATTCTTGAATCTTTTTTTAACAGTTTAATAATTATGGGGTTAGCGGTGTGATTCTTTGCTATCCAAAAAAGGTTATCGGAGCGGTGCAACTTGTTGCCCGTTTGCCTTCTATTTTGATGTAAATAAATTTTGCAATGTAATTTATATGTATTATGCAAAAAAAAAAATGATAATATTATTATGTGGTTGGTCTTGTAGATCTGACTATCAAAATCATTTTATTTGCAGGACCCCTCAATGTCTCAGATGCTTGAGAGTTTATCCAACCCGGCTCAAAAGGATCAGCTTGAAGAACGCATGGCACGTATCAAAGAAGATCCATCCTTGAAACCCATCTTAGAAGAGATAGAATCTGGTGGTCCAACAGCAATGATGCGGTAACTTCAATTTGTGTGGTGAAAAATATATGCGTTGTTTTGTATTTTCTGAAATATAATTTACCACAAACTAGGTACTGGAATGATCAAGATGTTTTAAAGAAACTGGGCGAAGCAATGGGTCTTGCAGTCACTGAAGATGCTACTGCTTCCACTGGCAATCCAGTAGCAGATGAAGCTGAAGATGATGTAAATGAGGAAGAGTCTATTGTTCATCAGACTGCTAGTATTGGTGACCTTGAGGTACTCCAGCTTTTAACTATGATTTCTTTTTTTATCTTGTGAGTGTGTCATCATCATACAAATTTCAATTAGTTCCAAACCACCTATGTTCACTTTTTTTATCTTGTGAGTGTATTTTTTTTCAAAATTTTTATCTATTTTAGTTCGAAATTTACTTTGTCATAGTTAAGTAGCTAGCTTTCAATAGAGGTGGCAGATTTGATAAGTGGGATGGATAACAGGAAGTTCTTTTGCACTGGTTGAAATGGGCTTTTTGGGTTGACTAGAAGGATTTTTGTCCAAAATGTTCAGGTTTCTTATTTGCGATTGAAGTGTCAAATATTAAGTTATATAATTTCAATAATAATGCCAACATGATCTAGTTTTAGAATAAATAACTGAGGATGAATTATGCATTAAAAGTATATTGATTTTCGAACCATTCAACTAGTTACCTTTTAACTAACTCTTTGTATTTTACCTGATTATTTGAAACGTATTGTATACCAAGTCGTTCATAAGTAAATGATGTTAATAAGCAAACGTATTGTATTCAAGCTAAGATCATTATGGTAACCTTACCCTGAATTTTTTTGTTTGGACTTTGTATCTCATGTTTTGACTACTCTAATGTCTTTATTTGTGGAAATCAAATGATGTTTTTGATCAATTTGTGCATATTAAGATGATGTTATATTATTGATGTTAATCACGGTCAGATGTGCCAAAAAACTGTCAGTTTTCATCCTGCAAGTATGACAAATACATGGTTTTTCCAGGGTTTGAAGGCAGCGTTAGCATCTGGTGCCGATAAAGATGAAGAAGACTCAGAGGGAAGGACAGCATTACATTTTGCTTGTGGATATGGCGAGGTAAGATTTTGTGGCGAAAATGGCAGGCTAGGTAGTTAGTCAAAACAGGTGATTTTATGGTACCGGTTGGACGACGTCCGCCGGTAATACTTGTCCAATAAGCAAATAGTGTGTAAAGTACCACGAACATAATAGTAAAGAGAAGGTGAAAAAGAAATGATAGTAAAAAAGATTTAGGAATTAATAAAGAGATTTAGGAAGGTGTAAAGTACCACGAACATAATAATAAAGAGAAGGTGAAAAAGAAATGATAGTAAAAAAGATTTAGGAATTAAAAAAAAAGCGGGAAATAAACCTATTTGTTAGGTGAAACAAGAAGCAGGGAATATAGTTATTATTGGGCGAAAAAGAGAAGCAGGAATAGTAAATGAAGACCTAGAATTGTGACAAGTGGCTGTCTCATACTCTCATTTACTTGTTGTGAGATATAGATTATAGATTTATATTTCACTAAAAGCAACAGGAAAATTTCTTGGAGAAGTAACATACTCTGATAATGAAACTAAATAAACGTGAACATATCTTATATAACCCGATAAACATTGACACATTTAAAATACCAATTATTATCCAACCTAAACAACTTGATAGTTATAACTAAATTAATCATAACAAACTTTATATTCTTTATTTTTTTATGAAGATTAATGCCTTCAATTATGCATTAATTTATTTACAAGCTTCTATGTGTTAAAAGTACACTATGCACAAATTTCTTCATGTTTCTAGCTCAAATCTTTTTGACCCGTTTGACCTGTTTGAGATGTGAACATAACCTAAGTCGACCCATTTGAGACGTTTCTAGCTAAAATTTTTAATATTTGATTGTAGGTGAAATGTGCTCAAGTTCTCCTTGAAGCTGGGGCAAAGGTGGATGCATTAGACAAGAACAAGAACACTGCTCTGCATTATGCAGCTGGTTATGGCAGAAAAGAGTGCGTATCCCTCTTGCTTGACAATGGTGCAGCCGTGTAAGCTTACTACTAACTACCTAACCTATTTCATTGTTGCGTTTAATATTTTGTTTGTTTTAATTTCGTTTTGTTTGTATGGATTTAGTACTTTGCAAAACATGGATGGAAAAACACCTATTGATGTTGCGAAACTGAACAACCATAACGACGTACTGAAGTTGCTTGAGAAGGATGCTTTCCTATAAGCCGACAACCTAAACTTACGCTTTGCAATGTTTTTATGACATTCCGACGAGTGATGTTGGTTGTTTTTCTGCATTTTTTTTCGTGCTTTAGTGAAATTACATAATTGACCTCGTCGTCATCTTTGTGTGTACTTGGATATATTTTTCAGATGTTATTTATTAAATGCTCATCGTCACCTTATCAGATGTTTTGTAAAGAAATTGGAGTAACGTTTTTGTTTTTATGTTTTCTAATTTCCAAAAGTATTAAATTCATGTTTTTCTACCTCATTGTGTAATATAATGTCATTGTGTTATATTATAACTAGTGTAATACCATATTTTTCAGCCTATTGTCAGGTCATTGTGTGGTATTATATCATTGTGTAGATCATGCATTATATTGTGTTTAAAACATATCATTGTGTCAATTTGATTGTTTGTTTGAATGCTCACATAATTACAAATTTTTAATGTATATTTTAGTAGGTCGTAGTTTTTTATTGTGTGTTAAGAAAATATCATTGTGTCAAATAGGATTGTATGCTTGAATATGTATCTTAAGAGGTCATTGTATTATATTGTGTATTTTACTAAGAATCATTGTGTTAAAGTTGTATTGTGTGTTTGAATACTTGATGGAAATGCATACTATTAATGTGTATCTTACTAGATCATTGTGTTATATTATGTGATTCACTAAAGATCATTGTGTTATAGTTTTAATGTGTTTGAATATGAAAATTGTTATTGTGTATCTTAAGAGATTATTTCGTTATATGTACCAAAAAACCATTTTCGTTAATATAACACAATACATAATTTCTCTGTTATATATATATATATATATATATATATATATATATATATATGTATGTGTGTGTGTGTGTGTACTTTTGCTTTGTACATTGTATCATTGTGTTATTTGTTACTCATGAACTATCATTGTATTAGTGTTGTACTTCGAGTCACTGTGTCAGTTTCATTGTGTTATATATTTTTAAAAAGAAAGGTTCCACTTCTCATGCGCATTGTATCATTGTGTTATGTGTTACTCGTGAACTATCATTGTATTAGTATTGTACTTTGAGCCACTGTGTCAGTTTTATTGTGTTATATATGTTTAAAGAGAAAAGTTTCAATACTCATGTACATTGTGTTATATTTTACTTGAAACTATCATTGTTATAGTGTTGCATTTTGAGTCAGCTTCATTGTGTTATATATGTTCAAAGAAAAAAGGTTCCAATACTCATGTATATTGTGTCATTGTGTTATATTTTACTTAGAAATATCATTGTTTTAGTGTTGTATTTGGAATCATTGTGTCAGTTTCATTATATTATATATGTTTAAAGAGAAATGTTACAATACTCATGTATATTATGGCATTGTGTTATATTTTACTAGAACTATCATTGTTATAGTGTTGTATTTTGAGTCACTGTGTCAATTTTAGTGTGTTATATGTTTAAAGAGAAATGTTCTATACTCATGTACATTGTCATTATATTATATTTTACTCGGAACTATCATTGTTATAATGTTGTATTGTGAGTTATTGTGTCAGATTCATTGTGTTATATATATGTTTAAAGAGAAAGATTCCAATACTCATGTACATTGTGTCATTGTGTTATATTTTACTCGTGAACCATCATTGTATTAGTGTTATATTTTGAGTCATTATGTGAATTCCATTGTTTTAGATATGTTAATTCGGTCATATCAATTGTTTCACTCTTGTACATTGTGTCGTTGTACAATGACCGTGTTATTGTGTAATCCTTATCAGGTCATTGTGTAATCTTCTTGAAAATATCATGTCCTCATCCACTCTTGATCTATAATGTATGATAATAATATTCTTAGAAAAATATTATTTAGGCACAATAAGTCTCCTAATATCTTTACCAAACTTGTGTCAAAACAACTTAAATTTGATTTTACAAAGACCTAACTTTAACCTCAACATCAAATCAAAGTGTTTCATAACAAATGCTTAAAATTGAATAAAAAATGGTCATTTATTCTAGAAACAAAGATTACACAATAAAAGACATGTTATAATATAACATAATGACCTTACAAATTACACAATGAACTGGAAAACCTGAATATTACACAATATAACACACATTATAATATAACACAATGACCTGAGAAAAAGAAAAAAACTTTGTTTTTACGTATCAAGACTATACGCGTTTTAAAGATAAAATAATGCTTGTTTTTATGGTGTATTTTTTAAATAACGTCGTATGTAAAAGTTATGAATATTTAAATAACATTGAGAGAATTGAAATGTGTCTTGCATGTGAAGAGAGAAAGTTAACAAAATTGTCTGGCAAAAATACCCATTCATAACTTGATCTCAACCATTAAAAATAACTCTAATGGTTATAATCATTCTTACACTTTGTACCAAAAACATACTTTGTATGCAATCCTTTATCTTTATTAATCCTAACTTTGGATTATTGGTTGACTGAGTTTCATACCCGTGTGCTACACAAGAGTTAAATAACACTATTTACAAAATTTATAACCATTATAATTTAAAGATTTGTAAATATTTTTATAGAAATACCATTAATTACAAAGTTTTGGCTCCATCTACTTTTACACTCAAAATTTTTCCCTCTCACACTTCCATTTATAAAGAAAATGATTTTTTTCCCCTCCACGAAATGAAGTCCAAAAACGTTGATTTATTAGATAGATATTAATCCTAACGTACGGAATTCCATGTGCCAGTCTGAACTTGTAACTATTTTTCGTACAATAGTACCCGACTTGAGGAAGCAAGCACCGGCCGGATGTCATTAAAGTTAACTTAACGCTGTCAACTTTTATTTGAATTTCAAGCAAATATTTTAGAGCTTTCGATCGAGAGAAGGATACGAGTCAGTTGATGTAAAAATTTCCTTGACGGGTGCTTCAAACGACAAAATTTTAACATTCGATTGAAGCACCGTTAGGGTTAAACACCCGATTGAAGACCTTTAAGTTGTTTGGAGCACAATTTCAAGGTAAGTTTTACATCAACTGACTCGTATCCTCCTCTCATTCGAAACCGTTAACATCAGAAAAAAGCTTAACGATGTTAAGTTAGCGGACCATTGTTAAATAAATAGTTACATGTTGAGACTGACACAAAGAATTTTTTAAATAAATATTAATATGGTTTAGTAAACCAAAGTTTAGATTTTTCAAGTTTAATAACCCAAAAAATGTGATAACTAACTTTTGTTTAATTTGATTTAGGTTTCATTTGCTTTCGGTTTGGTTTAGGTTAATGGTTCAATTTTTCTTTTTTTTTTCTTAAGTTAAAAATAGTATACAAATACTATACTCAAGTTAATGAAGATAAAATGCTCTAGATTCTATGAAGCAAATTTTTTAAAAAAAGTATTAACCTATGAAAAAGCTACAACCGCTTAAAAACCATGGGGATAAAGTGTTTAAATCAAAGGGGTAAAAGTCTAAATATTATTAGCTAGGTAATTTAAGAGTACTTTTTAAAAAGACATATTTGCCTTGAAAATAAATTAATACATGCATTAAGTATTGTATATTGAACAATAATCTTTTATTACTTAAAATTGAAGTATTTCTTGAATGTTTTATACAATAGTATAGATAAATTATGCTTTTACTCCATGTCGCTTGATGAAAATTATGGTTTCAGTCCAATAGTTTATTTAGTAATTTCATAGTCTAATAGTTTCTGACTTCGTTTCAATTTCATGTGCCCCTCACATGAGGGCTTTTTAGCCATTTTATAAGCTCTTTTAACACTTACTACAAAACCCTTATTAAAAGCTCATTCTCACCTACCGCTCGAATGGTTTGTTGTTTGAAGAAGAAGCCGAAGACCATGACTAGTCGAAGGGTTTGTTGGATCTGACTTAACACAAGTTCTGATAAATCACAATGATCAGGAATACGAAATCCAAGTTATATCGTAACATCAAACACACAACACACTAAAAGATCAATGAAACAGTAGCAACACAATATGATACTTTTAATGTTTTTACTTTCACTTTGTTATTGTAAAATGTGCACAAGGTTTACAATACAAAGGTTAACCACAAACTATACAAGTGTGGTTTATATACTAGTCTAGATAGATCCTAGCCATCTGTTATATAAAAAAGGACAAGTGGAAAACTACAGCCATTGATCAATCTATAACATGACATACAATGTATATAGAATCCTATTGGATGGTATAATAAGGAAAGTTTTTGCAGCAGATCTTAAGCAAGTGCTGGAAGTTGTGATGTCTTCACTATCTTTCAGCACTGACAGACTTGTCTCTCTTGAAGATCTTCAGCTGGTGGAACCGTCTCCTGGAAAAGTGTCTTTCAGCGAATACAGTTTCAACAAACAAGATTCAGTATATAAAACATGACTACACAGAATTCAGCAAATATTATGTGTAGTCGTTTGGACTGTTTTTTTATTAGGAGCTAAACTTGTGTTGTGTTGTAGCTTTATCCGTCACATCCTAACAAATTCGCCCTAGGATGATGCTACCAAAACATTATACCTTCACATTTCATTTGTTCTTCTTTGAGAAATGTTCTTTATGATTTGAATAATGATAAGAACACTACTATCTCCTAAAGGGTTCGGACGGGGCAAACTAGCAAGATCCATTATGTTCAATGGTGATAGAGTAAAGAGGGTTGCTTCAAATAATTCTCTATCACTAGCCCCAGAGAAGGTCAAGACAAACATCCTTATTTCTTTCTCAAATCTCCATAACTGACCGGATCATGGATAGCCAAAGGTGCAACAAACAAAACTTCTCTATCTGCAAACACTCTAGATCTTCACTTTTAAATTTAAGAGTCGTGTCTAGTTAGTGAGTCTTAATTTAGTTAATTAAACGCAGTATATAGAGTTTGTGGGTTGACACCCGGACTTACATTTCACTATATTATATCCGACCCGTCCACTGCCAGTTGTGTGTGAATTAGTAGGTTTGTCTAGGTTTTTATAAATTTAAAACTAGGTGTTTTTGTTTAAAAAATTTATATACATATTGCACACATCAGCGGACCAGAACGCGAAACCGAAGAAACCGGAGCACCCGAGTGTGACACCCGAGAATTTCGGATTAACTCCGTTAACTAAATCACGCTAGTTCCATTAATGCAATTATGCTCTACATTTAGTTAGTTGAATTAAATGTGCTACTTGTTACGCAAAAAGTTACATGTAACGACAATCCGGGGATCACACGAGTTAATACTCGAATGTTGGTAAATTAATAAAATAATAATCCGAATAGCTAAATAAATATAAATTTAGCGAATTTATATATTATGTGACTCACATGTTTAATTTCGTGAACTTTCAAGAAATCACATATTTTACCAGTTTTAATGTTTTATCATATTCGAAAATTTTTATAAAACAAGGGGTTTTTATAAAATATCTAGAGAATGACTTTTCTTGTGTTTTTTTTATAGAATTCAAATAATAGGTGGTCCATGGGTCATCTAGGTGATCCATGGGTGATCCAAAACCCACCCTTTAACCAAATTAAGTTTTACTTAGCAAAAAAAAAATTAAAACCTAAACCCATTTGTAAAAAAAAAACGTACACCATATCCTAACCCTAAAATTTATGGCCACTACATGGTTTACACACAATCTTGTTGATTTTCTTGGGTTTTGATCAAATTGGTGGTGATTTTGTTTGCTATTTGGAGTTCTAGACACTTTACAAGTAAGTATTAATTCTAATCTTCTATATATCTTGCGAAAATTAGGTTTTTAAAAACCCTAGTTCATCCAAGTTCTCCAATTGATAATCTTTATGTGCAATTGGGGATTGATAATTGGTTTGTTTGGTGTTTTGATGGAATTGTAATCACTAGAATCCATGAAATAATAGAAACACTCATACTTTCGTTTTTGAGAAAGTAGTGTGAATATGAATGTGTTATAACATGAATTTCTAAGTATGATCACGGTTGAATGTTTGTAGATATGAACTTGTATGATAATTAGAATGATGAATGAAACTTGGATACTAATCATATTGTTTTAATCATGTTTTTTGACAAAACCGGTGATGACAGAATTTTGGCAGATTCGTAACCTGATTTTACATGGACCATAACTTGTTGAAAACCGAACCAAAGTGGGTCATTCTTGATCCTAGATTGTAGTTTAAAGAGTCTAGTTTCCGGAAAACTAAACCAATGAATTTTTAGAGAAGAATAAGTTAGACTTTTTGATTTTACAAAAACAGATGTCAAATCTGAAAAACAGGGCAGAAAATGGGTCAACTTAAAAAGGTCATAACTTTATAATTACAAAGTATTCTTGGATGAGTTTTACACCAAAATAAATCTTAAGGTCTTAGCTTTCTATAGTGGTAAGAATTGTATTTTTATTCCACTGTATGGTCGTCCAAATGTTATAAAACTTTATAGTGTGCAATCAGGTGCTTTTCTAACCTTTATGTAAAGATGTATTTTTAATAAATAGTGGATTTGAGTTTCAAGTAAAGTTCATAAAATAAGAAATGATCTTAAGACAGTATTGCAACTATATTTTTAATTTGGGACTTGTACATGTTAGTTTGGGTTGCTTTTCTGTACAACATAAAAACGGTTAACAAAGCTGAAAATTCTGAAAATGGACTTGCAATATGTTTCACCTATATCATTTGTGCAACTTGTAAGTTGGATGTCATGATGGATTGAGAGTAATACTAACATGCTTGTTTATATGTATTATGATGACTGTTGACTTGAATCATGATTATATGTAATGTGATGATTGCTAGACATATGTTTTAAACATGATCATGGGTACATGAGGTTGCAAGTATGTTATATAGTTTTTATTCATGGTTCAAAAGTGATATGTATGCTTGTTTTAGAGAGTGGATATTAATACTAACTTTGATTACAAAGATGTTAAAGATTTGTATACGGGTCATGGTTGTTGAAAGATATGCATGCTAAAACTAATAGTTGAGTTAGTGTATGTGGTTTACATGTGTGGTTTGATAGTAATATATTTTAGCTATGCCGATTTCCATTAATGGAAACTTTATTGAAAGTATGATTTGTGTTTTGAGTTTAGACGACTAGGATGCCATGAGATGATGTTACTATGTTATTAGAGATGCAATAACATGCTATGAACTATGCTTATGTTGAAAGTAGCCTTGTATGATATGTTTTACTCAAAGTAGAAAGGTTATATGCAAATATATATACATGCTATGATTATGACATGTAAGAAGTTATGTGTGTGCATGAAACATATGTAGTTAAGAATGTACATCTATTAACGAGTTTGTGTAGTGAGAACATGTCTTAGAACACATCTTTCCTATAAAGGAAACTTTAATAGAAATCGAATTTGGTTTCGTTGCATATGTGTCTTGTAATGTGATTTATGAACTTAAGGTGAACAACTGAACCTAACCGAACATAACTACACTTAATTAATCACCATGTGATCGTTGGGTCAACTCGGGTCAACAAAACTAAACTTTGGTCAAGGTTGGTCAAAAGTCAAACTTTTCAAATCACAAGTAAACAATTGAATTGCTTGGATGCTTAGGGTTTTACATACCTGCACAAACACACACTTATGGACTTATCATGTAGTAGGAATGTTGTGTTGCTTTTAGCTTGCTGATGCTTGTAGCTGTGCACCCGAAGGTGAGTTCACTGAACCGTACTTTTACTATTTCACCCTTTTATGGGCTGAGAACGCGAACGATTACTTTTACGGATTTACAAATTCTGTATGTCGCATGTCTGGATTAGAGCAACTTTTATTTTGTTCATGAAAGACCTCATGGATACCTAGTTGACCGTTAGTATTTGTGAAATAGCGGGGAAATTTTGAGTAGTACTACTGGGTTTGACAAACCCCACCCGGGCTAGTCGCGCTAGCACGACAGAAGGACCTGTCGAACGGGTGTTGAATGACCTAACATACTTACAGTGCATCCTGCTAGGATGTACGAACGGGCAAAATGCACTTAATGTGTACATACGTCAGCTTCGGTCAGATACATACGCCTCTAAGGACATGTGCTGTAGACTAGCTGCCTACAATGACATACTTAATTTATATTTCTGCTTACAACTGAACTACTTGATTTCCTACTTACTATGTGAACTCACCAACCGTCGTGTTGACACTTGTTAGCCTTTCACTGTTACAGGTCATTGAGGTTCAACGCACTTAGGACATGGCATGGAGTCACAACATTTCATTTAAACACTTTCTTGCATGTAAAAACTCTGTTGGTTTTAACAAATATTTAAACTATGTTTCTTATGTTGGGCGCGTGTTTGCGCATTTAGTTCCATTTAATATTTTGACATTACATTTTGATTACGCTTCCGCAAACTTTTAAAACATTAACTCTGTATTAGATTTTCTCATTTAATGAGACACGTATATTTTAAATTTATATAGTGTCGTTTGGTGTAACTAATGACGGAGATCCTGGTTTGTCACACACTTAACGGTAAAACTCCGTTAGTGGACTTTGGGGGTGTGACAGATTGGTATCAGAGCCATTGGTTATAGCGAACTAGGTTTGCATTGCATTGCATTGCATTACATTCTAGACTACAACTGAACACTGCATTAGTTGCACTTGTGTAAATTTATTTGTGACCCATATACATGTGACCTACACATACACACGCTTACACTAGCATTACATGACGTGACCAACCTGTATTACGTGACACTTTGGGGAAAAATATTTTTTAGGGACTTGCTCTTTAGTGAAGCTTGAACTAGATAATGCATTTGCTAGCTTATGAATTGTTCATTGAAATATGCATGAGACTTGGCTAATCACGACTTTGTTCAAAAGTTATTTTGTTTTTAGGCCAATTTTTTTTTCTTTTCTTTTGGGGGCTTTAGTTGAGAAATGTTTACATTTCATTATAACTTGAAACTTGCAACATTATGGCAATAAACTGATGTCATACGGAGCCTAAACAACACACTTTTGAATTATCTACCTCATTATGGCAACCAACCGGCTGAGACCGACGCCTAATGTATAGGGGTACATGAACACCGGGACTGGATTTCTGTCCAGATACTCATTCATAGAGGTCTTGACTTGTTAGTTATGCGACCTACCATGTGCTATTACACGTCACTTATTATATGACACATTCGTATGCTTTAACATGTCCCTTATATGAGACATATTGTTAGTTGTAACATGTCACTTATTGTGTGATCCACAACGTGCTATCTACTTGATTTGATATTACCGTTGCTTATGCACATTGTACACTCAGATTGTGTTTAGACTAGTAGTCTTACACTTAGTATAAACTCACACCATACCTGATACATGCGACCCATTGATACATCACACTGATAGTCTGTTAGTGTCCTATACATCTAGTATAGTTGTCTCCTACTTATAAGTTTATCATACACTTATACACCTTCAATACTTGATCTGGGATAGCAAAACCACACGGATGAATGTAAATCAAAGAACATAACTAAACGTAAGATTAATGTACCCGTGGGAGACAAACTTGGGTGATTGTGTAAGGTAAATTGACGATTACGGGTGCGCAATGTAATGGTGAATTTACAGGTACATGATGATCCTGGAAAACTCTGCATCTAGCCATTTCGTGTTCTTTCATTCCGTTGTTTTTGATTTCTTCTATCATGTTTCTTAATCTTAAACTTGTGTTTATTTCTATTATTATGGTTGGCTAAATACTTAGAATCATCTAAGCATCCTGATGAATTGTTAACGAAATGTTTGAACTCATGTTTCAATTGATATTTGTCTATGAGTATTATGTTTGATTAAAGTTTTGATCTTTTTATCAATTGATGCGTATTACACGTTTGCATTGGTTTGATTGACATCGTTGTTCCAATTAATCCTTGATGATCGTCTATGTCATAGAATAGGGTTTTGTTTATATCATTGACTATGTGTTATGATGTTGTGGTTTAAATGCAGTATAACCATATGAATAACATTATTAGTGAAATTGTTAATAACGTGTAGCCAGCTTTGATAGCCGTGAGGTGATAAGTTGTTAATAAGTCCTGTTGAATAAAGCGCTATGTTTAGGTCTTTGAGAGAAGTCCGCCTTAGTGTCAGTCGTCAAACTTGCTTGTTAAATCAAATGATTAGGTTAAAATGACTTTAAATTCCATATAGTGAGGTGGGTCTTTATCTAGGATCAATTGAGCATAATTTGATTAGGTGTGTGTGAGGAAACTTAATCCCGTAACTGGTGTGTATATTAACTTAATAGTAACCCATTTTCTTCTCGAAAATGGTCGAGGGTTCTAAGCGGTGGTGCTTTTAAGTGAATAAGTTTAGATCTCAGTTTCATAGCATTAATCCCAAACATGAGTGATCATTGAAGTTAATGAGGATTCTAGCCTAGGTGGTTTGCTTCCAATATTCAGTTTTAAATCTGTCTTTGTCATTTACTTTTAATACAATTTAGTATTTTAGATAAACCCCCTCAAACAATCTTTATTTTAATTAGTCGTGTCTAATTAGGTTGAATCTTAATTCAATTAATTTTAAGGTAATATATAGAGTCTGTGGGTCGACATCCGAACTTACGTTCACTATATTACATTCAACCGGCCCACTGTCGTTTGTGTGTGAACTAGTATCCTGGTCTCGGTTTCATAAATTTAAAACTTAGGTGTTTTTAATAGTTAAGTTATATATATATATATATATATATAGGTGGAGGTTCATTTGAGAAGACTCATATATTGCGAGAAGAAAAAGAAGAAACCTAAATCACTAAAAAAACTTTTTATTTGTTTAATTTTTTTAAATAACTTCACTTCCTACATACAAATGTGTAAGGTATAAACTAAAAAAAATCATTAAAATATTTTTTACGTATGTATTTTTAGCGTTTTAAATTTACCTACACACGTGTAGGTTATGTGTAAGTAACCTAACCTACACATGACTTCCACATGTGTAGGTTTAACAAATAAATGAAATTTATTAAATTTTATTAATTGAATATCAAAGGTAATGAATAAATGTTGCATTTCTATCATTGTTTTGTAAGTTAAAAACGTTTTTGGTTGAAAAAAATGAAGAATTTAGCAATTTCTTTTTCTTCTAGCAATATTTGCTCTTCTCAAATGAACACTCCCCTATATATATATATATATATATATATATATATATATATATATAGAGTGAGGTTCACCTACATAGTGTTATAAATCTAAGAAGGCTAAGAAGCAATAAGATATTGACATGTGGCATCTAGGAAAATTAGGAGAGGGGGTATTTTAGTCATGCGCACTTTTTTAAATATTCTCTTTTCACATGCAAGTCACATGTCAATTCCCCCTCTTTTTTAAAACGTTTATAACTTTTACATACGACATTATTTTTTTAAACAAATTACACCATAAAAACGAGAATTTTTTTCTCTTTAAAACGCGTATAATATTGATATATAAAAAACAAACTTTTTTTCACAATTTTTCAGCTCATTGTGTCTAACGTCAGGTCATTGTGTCTTCCGTCAGGTCATTGTGTCTTTCATCAGGTCATTGTGTGATTGTGTCATCCGTAAGGTTGTTGTGTCATTCATCGGGTCATTGTGTAATCTTATTTGACAAGTATTACACAATGATCTAATAATAATTACACAATAACACAAAAAGTATTTCAAAGATCTTGCTCTCACATCATCCTCCTTAAAAAATAAATAAACAAAACTTAAAAAAACTACTATTTTCTCATTGTGTCTTTTTTCATTGTGTCTAATTTAAAAAATAAAAAAACGGTAATTTTTTTAATTTTTCGTTTATTTATTTTCTGAAAGAGGAATACATGGGGAACAAGGTCTCCGAACCACTTTTTTCAAATTTGATTTATATTGTGAGTTATAATTTTTTTAAAAGTGTCATTGTGTCTTTGTTTACCATTGTGTCATTCTCACACTTTGTAACAAAAAATGACGTTGTCTTTGAACATTTCTCAAACACATATTAACAATTTGTGACACGGTGATAATTTCTAAACACATAATATGACACAACAAATATTTATAATAAGATGATATTATATAATGACTTAAGAATGAACCAATAAAAGTGACATTTCACTAGTTATAATAAAACACAATCACATGATATTACACAGGGACTAGACAAGTGCCGAATTTTTTTTTTATTTTTTATATATCAATATTATACGCGTTTTAAAGATAACAAAACGCTTGTTTTTTTGGTGTAATTTTTTTAAAAAAATAATATCGTATCCAAAAGTTATGAAAGTTTTAAAAAAAGTGGGGGAATTGGCATGTGCCTTGCATGTGGAGAGAAAAGTCAACAAAAGTGGCTATGACTAATGTACCCTTCCACCAATTTCTTTTCCTACAAATTGATCTCAACCATTAAAAAGAGATCTAAAGATCATAAATCCTTCTTAGTCTTCTTAGATTTCCAACACTATGTAGGATAACTCTCCTCTATATATATATATATATATATATATATAGATTGGAGTTATTATACAAATGACTAAAACTCTAAAAAGTGTTAGAAGCAATCACCATTAAACACACGTCCATGAGGAAAAAAAACACGGTGGGGGAAGCTTCGTCTTTTAATACATACGATGTTTTTTTTTCAAATCCTGGTTATCTGCACGATATACAGACGGATTTAGTTCATTCATGCATTTCGTTTGATTACAATTACAATTTTCTTGGTTTTTGTAAACCACTCTCGAGATGTAATCAATAATCATTCACCATTGACGAATCCTGAAAGCGATGTTGTTTTTGTTTTTTTTTTACGTTTTCTTTTTAAAGTTTGATGTGTTATGAATATCCGATCGACACTCTCGATATGCAATCCATAATCTTGCATTAATGGCAAATACTGAAAGCGATGATGTTTTTGTTTGTTTTGATGTTTTCGTTTTTAATTTTGATGTTTTATGAACATCCAATCGTTTTTAATTTTGACGTTTTCATATCGACTTCAGTGTTACTTTATCGCAGTTAAGTTATGATGTTTTTTATTAGTCATTGTGTATGGCGTGTTTTTGACGCATTAATCATTGTTTTGACGTTTTCATATTGACTTCGGTGTTACTTTATTGCATGTAAGTTATGACGTATTTTATTAGTTAATTTTTTCATATGCGTGGTATTATTTTAGAGTCAGTTTTGCGCATGATGTTATTTTATATGCATGGTGTTGAAAACGCATAATGACAAATCTACCTCTGTGCAAATCTCGCGCGTAAGGAAAACAGTATAATAATTACAAAATGCCACCGCGTCCATCTGGGACATAAACACCATAATCCGACGGCCTAGATTTCTTGTTAGCCTTTTTTAGAATTTTTGGCATTTGTAGAAAATCCTTCCTATATATATATATATGATTAAGTTCATTTGAGAAGACTCATATATTGCACGAAGAAAAAGAAGAAAAATAAATCACAAAAAAAACTTATCAATGGTTTAGTTTTTTAAATAAATTCACTTCCTACATACAAATGCGTAATGTATAAACTAAAAAAATCATTAGAATATTTTTTACGTATGTATTTTTAGCGTTTTAAATTTACCTACACATGTGTAGGTTATGTGACCTACACACGACTTCCACATGTGTAGGTTTAACAAATAAACGAAATTTATTCAATTTTATTTTTTTAAAATCAAAGTTGATAAACAAATATTGCATTTCTATCATTTTTTTGTATGTTAAAAACGTTTTTGGTTGAAAAAATAAAAAATTTAGCTATTTCTTACGCTTCTCGCAATATTTGGTCTTCTCAAATGAACCTTCCCATATATATATATATATATATATATATATATATATGGGAAGGTTCATTTGAGAAGACCAAATATTGCGAGAAGCGTAAGAAATAGCTAAATTCTTTATTTTTTTCAACCAAAAACGTTTTTAACATACAAAAAATGATAGAAATATAATATTTATTCATTAACTTTGACACTTAAAAAATAAAATTGAATAAATTTCGCTTATTTGTTAAGCCTACACATGTGGAAGTTATGTGTAAGTTATGTTACTTACACATAACCTACACAAGTGTAGGTAAATTTAAAACACTAATAATACATACGTAAAAAAATATTTTAATAATTTTTTTTAGTTTATACATCCTACATTTGTATGTAGGAAGTGAACTTATTTAAAAAACTAAACCATTGATAAGATTTTTTAGTGATTTAGGTTTCTTCTTTTTCTTCTTGCAATATATAAGTCTTTTCAAATGAACTTATTCTTACACACACACACACACACACACACACACATATATATATATATATATTCGCATACATCAACTGTTAAGATATAACAACCTAAATCATATTTAACACAATATCTAAATCATATTTAACAAGATAACACAATGGTAGGGATTCTAATGCCCATGTGTAAGACATTAAATATTAAACAATGGTTAGAAAATATGACGAGGCAAGTACCATGATCCTTCTTCCTTTTGAGTGATGAGCTTAATGACGGAAATAGGGAGCATTAACAACCAACATTTTCACATCATTCCAAACAAAGATGTCCATCATCCCAAGCTTCTTTGGTGGCTGACGAAGCAACATCTTCGACCCTTTTTCACTGGACGCATGGATCCTTTCAAAGATTTTCAAATACCATCTGATGTACTTTCAAAATAAACCTCTACTTTGGTAAACACACATGTGGATTGGAAGGAAACGCCAGCACGTCTAGATTGACCGAATGGATTGTAATCCATTTACAAAATATATCAAGAAACGAGTCAACAAATTGAAAAGGAGCTAATGCATCAATTGTAAACGTAAAAATGTTACATTTATGGATCAAAATTGGGTATGTTTTGTGCCAATGTTGAAACCATGACTTGTGATCTTATAATCTAACGGCTATAAAGCCTTTTTAGACTTTTTAGGTTTTTTTTGGCTTTCTATAACGACTCCCCTCATTTCTTAAATCACTTTCTCCCTATATTAACAAATAAGTAAATTTTTTTACACATGTCCTTGTTATAAGCATGTCACATCATTGCCACCTCACTTTATCTTATGTGTCGCTCTCATATTAATCATCTCCGATAGATCAAAAATTTAGGTTATTGATTGAATCAGTTTTGCATAATTAGTTTTAAAAATTTCTTTCTGTTAGTATCATAAAGTTTGAATTTAAAATCTAACTACGATTTTTATTACCTATTTTAAACCTCTTAAAGGGATTATATACTTTGTACAATCAAAGTTCAGTGGTTTAACGAAAAATTTCTATAACTTCGTCATCATAATAGTAAATTTAAAATTTGTTACGTTTTATTAAACTTAAAATGTAATTTAAATTCTAAAAGTAATATATTTATTTACCTCAAATTTTTGAAGAAATAAAGTTTTGGGTTTCATTTTTAAATATTTAACTACAGTACAATGGAACCAAATTCTGATTTCTATATTTAATACCTTCAATTTATATATTTAAAAATTTAACACAAAGTTATTTTATAAAAAAACATACGATAATTAAAATATTTATTTTAATATATTTTTATTTAATTTATTTGTTACACGTGTACTATTTCACATGGTTATGAATATACTTGTTTAAATAAACCCATGTGCAGCATGGAACACTCATTAGTTACAATTAAAGGGGTGGGGGTTGGGGTGTAGTGATAAAGAGGGGAGACCTACAACCAAAAGGTTGTGGGTTCAAACCTCACTCACAACACAAAAATAATAAATTTGCCGTTCAAAAAAAAAAAGTTACAATTAAAGTTTGACAGCTAATATTTCAAAACTACTAGAGAATATTTAAGTTCGTTGGTAATTAGATTATGTGTAGTGAGATGTTTTTTCATTCAAAGAGCTCTCAAAATATCTCAAGGCGCCCCTCACCCACCCTAGGTGCTTTTAACATTGTTTTTGTCTATGACGTTTTGTAGAAGGTGCCCTAACCCACCAATCCACCACATCCTCTAATCATTACCCACTAATTATATATCTTTATTCATTATCCAAATAATTATTACACTCTTTAAAACACCTATTTTTCACTATACCATTTTTTGCTAAATAACTTCTAGATGAGGTGGATGACATATGACACATGACACATAAAGCTATTTAAGAGGCTATTTCCACTACACATAGACATACTTATTATAGACTACAATTTAATTGGGAGATTACAATTCTAACCAAATTCATTTACTTTAATATATTCTAATTTAATTCTTAGAAAAACTCTAATTGAACCAAACACCGTTCAAACTGATTAAGTATATAATTCTTCTTTAACAATAATTCAATACGTTATATTATATTATTTATATCAAATCCTCTGTTTGAAATAAAGTTCCTAAACGTTAAAATATATAATAAAGTAAACCTTGAGAGGCAAGTGGTCCATTGTTTAAAATTAATTGCATGACATTAACATTATTTAACATATAAAGAATACATAGCATTCAATATAGTTCATAACAAAATGACAAATTGAGTTGAATGCTAAATTGTTAATTATGTATAAGTAGCCACATCATTCAACTCTCGATTATCAAGAGAAATTAGTTTGAAAAATGACTGAGAAAGATCAAGTGAAACAGCCTAAAATACCTCTTCTCACCCCTTATAAACTCGGTAAATTTGAGCTTACTCACAGGTTTGTTTTCTTAGACACTCAACTTCTATATATGTTAGATTTTGCGGCATCTATCTTTGATTCGGCGCATTACTAGTTTTGAGTACATGTTACACGCTCATTAATCTTATCATTGTGTGGTTCATTGGTGAAACTAAGGGAAGGGCCCGACGACGAAGCCCTTCAAGTAACTAAATCTTATATAACATGAACAAGTACTTATTTGTTTTTTTTACCATAAAGGTTAGGCTTTTGATTAAGGGTTTGCAAACTTATTGGTCGGAACAAACACTGTTTAAGATGGATGAAGATGAGATTAAGACAAGATAAAACGGTGAAATTAGGGATTTGATCTAGAGTACCTATGAATTGGTTTAAAATCACATTAATCAGGGTTTAAGCAAGGGTTGAAGATTGCGATTTGCTTGAATTAGTTTTTATTTGTTTTAAATTGTAAAAAGTCTATATTTCCTTACAAATAACGGTTTAACGAAGGAGTGCAAATGACTCATTTTATAAAGCTTAAGGTTATAAAAGGTGTAAATTTAAAAGTGAAGATGTAAAGTGTTATTAAGAGTAAACTATTGGGGTGCATTTTTTAGTTAACTCTAAATTAACCTTTATTTATTAGTAGAGTAAATTGCGTTTGCGTCCTTGTGTTTTGACATTTATAACGATTTACGTCCCTGCGTTTTCAAAATTATAATTTGCCCCCTGGCTTTTTGATTTTGTCTCCATTTGAACCCAAAACTCTAACTCCGTTAAATTTTTAAGTTAACTTTTTGTAAAATGACTTAAATACCCTTTTTTCTAAAGGCTAAAGGCTAAGTTACTCTAAGTTATATTTTTTACGTGTAATTTTTTTAAATTACTAAAACCTAAAAGAAATGATAACCACCAGTCCACCGCTGCTACCTAACACAAGAACCACCCATCTCCATTGCGTAACGTAACCACCTCCTAAGACAACCACCACCCACCGCCACCACGACTATAAACATATCATTATCATCGTCTATGTAATCCTCATCATCTTCAAAACCAAGACAAAAACCAAAACTAACAAATACCAAATCAATATCATCGTCTCTATCCTAGTAGTTCAAAAACCTTAAATCAATCCAGAACAAATACCAAATCGATCCACCACCGCCATTCGTGTTGAAAATCACCAGAGAATTGGAGTCAATAATCGATTAAACCCATAATCTCATCACCTGGCTAAACCCCTTCTCAAATCTCGCACGACCCTCGAACCCTGTGCACAATTCAATCCATCTTCAGCTTCAATTCAATCTTTAACTCTGTTTTCCGAATCTGATTCGGAAACAATTTTACATCGACAATGTTTCGGAAACAAAGAAGCCAAATCTATTGTTATGTGGATTGATCGGATGATATTATAGATAGAAAATAGAAGGAGCACAAGAAGAAAAGAATAGAGTGGAAACTGGAGCATCTATTCGACATGCATGACGTGCATGGGCTCGGACACATAACAATCCACCCCACTCGAAGACACCTTGTCCTCAAGGTGAAACTGAGGATAAGTACGAGAAAAACGCCATTTATTTTCCCATGTTGCATCTTCGCGAGATTGACCAACCCATTTAACTAAAATTTCCGTCTTAGGCCGATATTTACCTTTTTGCACAACCCGTTCATCCAAGACATACTCCGGTTGAAGACTCCTTTGCGATTGAACAGGCTCATCAATGGGAGGTGGTAATGGTTCTGGAATATGGCCTTCACTCTTCCTTAATAAACTTACGTGAAACACATCATGAATTAAAGACCCGGGAGGTAATTCGATCCGATACGCCACCTTTCCTACCCTATCAAGAATTTTGTAAGGACCAAAAAAACGTGGGCTGAGTTTAGCCGAGTTCCGAGTGACCACACTCAACTGACGATACGGCTGCAGTTTAACGTAAACGTAATCACCCGTGTTAAATTCTAATTCACGCCGATGCCGATCGGCATAAGTCTTCATACGGTTTTGGGCTTCAAACAGGTTGGTTCGTAAAGTCTTTAACACTGAATCCCGGCTCTGAAGGTAGTCATCAACAACTTGTACCTTAGTTGTTCCCGGAACATAGGGTAAAATCTTGGGTGGTAATCTGCCATAAACAACTTGAAAAGGTGTTAATTTGGTTGAAGTGTGGACTGACGTGTTATAACTGTACTCTGCCCAAGGCAACCACTCCACCCACTTCTTAGGTTTGTCACAAACAAAACATCGCAGATATTGCTCTAGTATGCGATTTACAACTTCGGTTTGCCCATCACTTTGGGGATGGTAACTAGAACTCATGCATAACTCCGAACCCTGCAACTTAAATAAGGCTTGCCAAAAGGAACTTATAAAAATTTTATCACGGTCACTTACAACGGTCATAGGAATGCCATGTAAACGAACAATGTGGGTTACAAATTCCCGAGCCACGGTTGAGGCTGTAAATGGGTGACGCATCGGTACGAAGTGAGCGTACTTGGAGAGTCTATCCACCACCACCATCACTACCGTGAACCCATTAGACACCGGTAAACCCTCCACAAAATCCATGCTAATATCTTCCCATATGTTATTCGGTATTGGAAGAGGTTGTAATAACCCGGCGGGTTGCATGTTATCAGTCTTAGCGCGTTGGCAAGCACTACAATCCCGAATATAGTTCTTCACCATTTCTTTCATGCCTATCCACCAAAAATTTTGTTTCACCTTGGCAATTTTTTTGTGAAATCCAAAATGCCCCCCTTCAGGAGATGAGTGACACATAGCCAAAACAGTAGGCAAAAGAGAAGACTTGTGACTCAACAAAATAGCACTTTCTTTAAACCATACCCCATCATGTTTGACAATGTTTCCTTTAACTGTAGTAGGTAATGATAAAGGCAACTTTAAATAAAAAGGATCAGAATGTACCTCTTGTTGGATGGTAGCCCATATGGTAGAGCATGGATGTGAGATGCCTAAAAAATGAAATTCAGGCTTACGAGAGAGAGCATCAACGCCTCTATTCAAACTCCCACTCTTGTACTCAATTTTATAATCGAATCCCAAAAGTTTAGGTAACCAACGTGACTGAGACGGTGTTGTGATTCGTTGTTCCATCAGATACTTAAGACTAACATGGTCTGTTTTAACCACAAAAGGCCGACCAAATAAATAATGACGCCATTTTCGAACCGCCTTTACAATGGCTAACATCTCTATCTCATATGTAGACCAAGATAGCATGGTTTTTTTTAAAGGAGCACTAAAATAGGCCAAGGGCCGACCACGCTGGGTGAGAACAGCACCAATACCCACTCCACTCGCATCACATTCCACCGTAAACGGATAAGACCAATCGGGTAAAGCCAAAGTTGGTGTAGTAGTCAAGGCAATTTTTAAAGCTTGGAACGCGTCCTCTGTTTCCTTGGTCCAAATAAAAGGATCTTTACCCACCAATTGGTGTAAGGGGGCTGCAATACTCCCGAACCCTTTGATAAACTTCCGGTAATAACCGGCCAACCCCAAGAATCCGCGTACCCCTTTCGCATTAACAGGAGTAGGCCATGAAAGAACAGCTTGGACCTTAGCCGCATCTACCGCCACGCCCCCCGCATAAATAACATGGCCCAAATAATTTACTGAATTAACCCCAAAACAACACTTGGAAAGTTTGGAAAAAAGATGATTAGTAACCAATAATCCCAATACAATGCGTAAGTGACCAAGATGATCATTCAAAGTCCTTGAATAAATAAGTATATCATCAAAAAATACCAAAATGAACTTAAGTAGATATGGTCGGAAAATATCGTTCATTAAGCATTGAAAAGTAGCCGGGGCGTTGGTTAGCCCGAAAGGCATAACGACAAATTCATAATGCCCATCATGTGTTCTGAAAGCCGTTTTTGGAATGTCGGTCTCCCGAACTCGTATTTGGTGATAACCGGATCGAGGATCAAGCTTAGAAAAAATATTGGCACCATGCAATTCGTCTAAGAGCTCATCAATCATCAGAATTGGATATTTATCTTTCACAGTGATGTCATTGAGAGCCCTATAATCGACACAGAAACGCCACGTGCCGTCGGACTTTTTAACCAACAATACCGGTGACGAAAACGGGCTGTGGCTTGGGCGAATCAACCCATCTCGAAGCAACTCTCTAACCTGTTTTTCAATTTCTGTCTTCTGCAAATATGGTTGGCGGTATGGGCGAGAGCTGACGGGTTTTGCGCCTGGATTTAATGGGATATCATGGTCATGAAAACGATTAGGGGGAAGGTCCTTAGGTTCCCCAAAAACCTGCTCATACTCAGCCAAAACCTCCCGAACGCCAGGACAAGGAATCGAATTAGAGGTCTTGTCGGTCGTGACCAAACTGATTTGAAGAATTAAGGTAATACCTTGGATTCCCATCAATTCATTAGTTTTCAAAGCTGTGAGATCGGACCCTTTTAACCCTTGTAGTTTATGTGATGAACCCGCAAGATGGAACCCAAGAGTGAGATTCTGGAAATCAATTTCAATAGGTCCCAATGTCTTTAACCACTGGACACCTAGGACAATAGGGCACGCTGCGATCGGTAAAACGAAGAAGTCTGTGGTTATTGTGTAACCTTGAATAATAATGGTAAGGTTCCTTATGCGACCAACACAAGCTAACCTTTCACGATTAGCAACAACCACTTCTAGTTTGACCTGAGTATCCACATGTAGACCAAACCTCTCCACTAATGTTTGCATGAAACAAGATTTCAGCGGGAAGCTCTTCGGTTTGGGTGTCGGCGGCTTCCATCTCACAATTAACTCCCTCATCAAAGTCATCGACTTCACTGATCATGAAAAGCTGGGGTTTACTACACTTGTGTCCCCGAATGTAACGCTCATCGCAATAGTAACACAATCCCTTTTCTCGTCGGGCCCTAGCTTTGGCGCCAGATATTCTGCGAACCGGATTGGGGGCTGGAAGAGCAAGAGGCTGGGCTGGAGCGGGGCCTAAAAGACCAGCAGTGGGCTGGGCCTTGTAAGAAGTAGTATAGGACGAGACACGGGTGGAAGGAGAAACTCTACGTTGTAGGGTCATTTTCTCCTCAATCAGTCGCGATAAGCCAATTGCATCGGCCAAGGTGCGTGGTTTCTTGAGCTTAACCTCCAAGCGGACCTCTTCCTTCAGGCCACCTACAAAACAACCAAGTAAAAATGATTCGGGAAGACCATCGACACATTGTGACAATCTTTCGAAGGCCTCGATGTAAGCAGCGATTGTGGTAACTTGTTTGAGTCGGTGGAGGGACTCTGAGGGGTCCTCGTAATCTGTCGGTCCAAAACTACTCAACAGGGCGGTGGTGAATTCCCGCCATGTCATCGGACCGCGTGTTTTTATGAACCACCGGTGCCATTGTAGTGCAATACCATCAAGATGAAATGAAGCCAAATTGACACGATCTTCCTCCGCAACGTTTTGAAACTCAAAGTATTGTTCCGCCTGATATATCCAGCCCGTGGGATCATCGCCATTGAATCGAGGAAAGTGGAGTTTCAAATATGGTTTAGGAGCAGTAGCCCCTCCCCCATTCGCATTATTCGTATCCGCCCGGGCATTCAAAGCTTGCAATTCGCCCAAAATTCGTTCGAAAAACGCATCGTGTTTAGCAAAACGGTCATCGGTTTCTTGCTGAAATTCGGAATTAGAATGCTTCCCAGCCATGAGATCACCACTGCTCTGATACCACTGTTATGTGGATTGATCGGATGATATTATAGATAGAAAATAGAAGGAGCACAAGAAGAAAAGAATATAGTGGAAACTGGAGCAATTTTCTGATATCATTCCAAAACTCAAAATGACAATTTAAAGGAAACAAATCAAGAAAAATTCAACTACTCCTAACTACTTGGAAAATAACGTTAGTGGAAAAAGTGGGCATACCCACCCCTCCTTTATTTTAGTAATATCAAGTACGACTAAATCAAAAATAAAAGTTGCTGCTACTTCCATTCTTCACATCTTGCACGTGGGCTTGGGTTTCATTCTATTCGACATGCATGACATGCATGACGTGCATGGGCTCGGACACATAACATCTATCTCCAGAACAAAAGTTCATGCCGCCTTAAACCATCTGTGTCGATTATGGATTTGACTGAAACAAAGGCGACGATTAGGACTTTGATTGTGATAGTAGTGGTGGGTGGTGATGATTTTCCATAGGGTGATGATGTTGGAGGTCGAGGTCTCCGATGGTTTTGGGTGGGTGATGAAAATGACTAACATGGCAGCTGGTAATGGTTTTGATGAAAATGACGAGTAAGTGAGGAGATGGCCAGATGGGTATTAGAGTTTAACAAAATTATAGAAATGGTCCTCCTATTAATCTATTATTAACCCTTTAGACAAACAAGGGTATTTAAATCATTTTATAAAAAGTTAACTCATAAATTTAATGGAGTTAAGGTTTTGGGTTCAAAGGGAGACAAAATCAAAAAGTCAAGGGGCGAATTACAATTTTGAAAACGCAGGGACGCAAATCGCTATAAATGACAAAACATAAGGATACAAACGAAAATTTACTCTTATTAGTATGTTTATTTTATTATTAGTACCTATATTTTTCTAAGATAAAATTATTAGTATAACGTATAATTTACATGAGTAGAATTCTCACATTTTATTGGTCGGAAAAAACACCAGTATAACGTATATTTTGCATTATTAGAAGAAACAAACAGTTGGTCGGGAAATACATCACTTACCATGATAATATCCATTAAGGATACTTATTGATAAATAACTAGGTTCAAGATATAGGTCACGTGATGCGATGACGGGATGTTAGTTGATATGTGACGTGTGTTGCGACAGTAGAGTCGTTTTTTTACTTCATTACATGCGTTAAGAACGCCTTCGGCTTTAAAAAGTTATCATATTAGACTTAATATTATGAGTTCATTAACCCATTAAACAAATTCATAAATAAAACATATAAAGCTTATTAAGTTATTATAGCAGTCCATTTTTTATCTTGCCTGGAGCTTGGCCCAATAATCCTTTATAATTCTTGAGGCCGCTACTATGAATGACCCTATTTAGATGTCATAAACTTGTCTTAGAGAAACTGGCCAACAGCATACGCCGCGCTTGATGTATACATGTGAAGTAAATATAAAAAAGAAATTTATGAACCTATAATTAAAAAGTTCCAAATAAGTCATTGCTTTTGATTTAATAGAATACTAGGTTTAACACCCGTGTGTTACACAGGTTAAATAATAATATTTATAAAGAAATCATAATCATTATGTTTAAAAATTTGTATATATTTAATATTTGAGGATATTTTGCTTCATCAACTCATGCATGATATTTCATATTTTCCCTCTCAAACTTCCTGTTGGATTAAAAAAAGTTCCCCTTAAAAGTTGCCCCCTAAAACCTTGAATTATTAGATAGACTAGGTTTAATACCCGTGTGTTTATAATTAATAATATTTATAAAAAAATTATAACCAGTATGTTTAACAATTTGTAAATATTTGATATTTAGGGATTTGGCTCCATCACCTTATGCATGATGAAAATTCCATTAGTTTTCCCTCATTAATTTCCTATTATAAAACAAAAAAGTTCCCCCCAAAATATTGCCTCCCCTAAAACTTTGATTTATTAGATAGATATTCAGAATTTCAGATCATGATCTACTAAAAATATTTTAAGGCAACTAAGATCAAAGTGCTTAATGTGCTTCTTTTGGTTTGCAATTGATAATATATATGTTGCACTAATTTGAAATCAATTTCGGCTGCATTGATGTTTTACGCAGGGTTGTTTTGGCCCCTCTAACAAGGCAAAGATCATACGGCAATATTCCTCAGCCGCATGCAATTTTGTACTATACACAAAGAACAACAAAAGGAGGGCTTCTTATTTCTGAAGCAACTGGAGTATCAGACACTGCTACTGGGTAAGATTAGGTTGCCGCACCCCTAAGTTGTTTTTGTATGTATTTATTCAATTTTAGATTGGCCCTTGTAAAATTAATCATCGTCACCCTGTTAACTTTACATCACCCACAACTTTTAACCTACCTAACATTTCATATATTGACTTAGTAGACTTAGTTAACAATTAAAAAACGTATTTTAATGTCTAGCCCACAACCCATTACCTAGCCCACATGTTATATGAAACACATAATATTTAGGTATAGGGGATAGTATTATATATATATATATATATATATATATATATATATATATATATATATAAGGTGAGGATCATTACAGAATATTTTTACTATCACGAGAACAAAAAGAACACTTTCTGGCTTTTTTTCAAGTTATTAACTATTCTAATATCACTAATTTACATACATGTAAATAACTGATTCTTGAATTTACGTGTATTGATTTACATACATGTAAATTAAGGATCCGTTTATTTACATACATGTGAAGAATGGACATAAAGTAAGGAGGCGAACTAGGATAAAATTCTAGGGTTTATTTTCGTAAGGGGGAGAGGGGGGGTGGTCTTCAAGTAGCCCTGGCTGGATGTCGGATAATCACGTTTCTTCCAGTAGGATTAGTCTTGTTTAATCTTCTTTTTATATTTTGGAGTCCTATTATAAAGACGGTCCAAAATCATATATAATATGCTCTTTAATTCCTCTCCTAGGTCAAGATATAATTATTTCAAGTTTTCAGCCTTAGACGAGCATGCCTATGCACCAGATCAAGTATGATCGTGCACATTTCTTGTTGTAGACAAATTGGAGGAATCTTTTGAAAAGGTTGTCTCTTGTAGGAATCAAATCCGTACATGGGTATAAGGCGCCTAATATCCTACAAATACAAACAAAGGAATGATTAAAATCTATATTTAAGTATTATCGTTCCAATTTATAGGTTAGTTAAGTGGTTTTAAGGTTAATGATAAAGGTCAATATGGTGTGGCTAAGGGTGTGATGGGTAGTAATTATGAAATTGTTTATTGGATGCAACTATTGTATGACACCTAGTTGAGATTTACTGAATCTAAAACAGAGAAATGTTAAAATGAAACAAAGATAGGAACAGTGAACCACTCTAAGGAGTTGTTTAAGATCAAATTGTCAAGATCCCAACTCTATACTTTATAATCTCCGAATCACTCTTTAAGGCCTAGTAGTGGTTGACTTTTAGACTAATGGCATCAAGTTAAGTCAATAATGTATACTCTTAATGAGATTAGGTTTGGTTCTTACTACATCTTTCTTTATGGGACCAACTCCCAGATTTGACATCGAGCATATATGTTTATTCTTCTTTGGCAGAACTTTTAACAATCTGTAATAAAGTGACATTTTGTTCTTACTTTCGTCATAGTTTTCTTACATCTTACATCTTATGGAAAATGATTTCTCAAAGTTCGGGAGGTAAACAAGGCTCTGCAAAGTGAATGCAAGAAAGTACATGAAAATTGAAAAAATGCATCCCGCTCCGTTAGGTCTAACCGGTATTTCTATGAATAGTTCGTAATGGGTATTAGGGTGTTTATGAAAGACAAAAAGGCTAAGGCTCTGAGGGCTATCTAAGGGGATCATTTTAAGGGTAATGAAAAAGGGTAAAGGGTTAATAGTTCAAAAAAGCAAGGGATAGTCCTAAAATGCCTCAATATTTGATGCATCCGTATCATGCGTGGTCACAAAATGCTTAGGTCAAAGAATTTCTAATCATGCAAAACTAAGGATGAGTATTACACTCTATAACCAAAAATGACCATGTAAAAATAAATGTATAAGGGCATGCTCATTTAAGGCTCGAATTCTCACATGGAAACTGATAAAATAGGGTAACAACATGATAATTATGCATAATATTGTTTTTTTTATTTGTCATTTCTCCACATTTTCTTGTTATATGGTTTTTATTTGGTGAACTCAATGACGTTTTTGAAAGATTTTAGAAAATTTTGAATCAATTTCAGATTTAAGTAGGATAAAAATAATTACCAATTGGGTTAAAACTAGGGTTATTGCCGGGGTGCGTGTTGCAGCACCCGATTAAAGTTGGTTGCGGGGGTGGCTACATAGTGGACATAGTTGTGTTGGCTACATAGGACGGCTGATGATGGTTGCACAATGTTAAGTTTTATTTATTTTTCGTTAGTTGTAACGTTATATTAGACACCGTGTTAGTGTCACGGGTTACATATTGGTGCTACTTAATGAGCTACATATTTGTCAATGTTACAAAAGTGGCTGTCATCATATGTTTGCTTCATAGTTCTTGTGTGCCTTATGTAGATACATAATCTTCTTGTAAATTTGATTCTAAAGCAAGGAGTCTTTATACTTGTGTATTCAAAAGGTTGTTTTGTTTTTGACATTGCCTTCTACTTTCAATAACTGGCATTTGTAGGAGCTCATTGTTGTCTCCTACTCTAAATATTTGCCTAGATATATCGATGTTGATTCCCCTTGTATAGCCATTTACCTAAACTAATCTCGGATGCTAGTTTTCCTTAACATTATGCCTTGACTCATTAAGGAAGGATTTACATTCTGCATCGGCAAACAATAGTCCAATTACCCATTTCCAAAATGACCCATTTGACTTATCCATTTCACATGTAGGACTTTTATCTAGCTACTACAACCCAAATTGACTCATTTTAATCACATTAATTTATCTAGCTTTGTAATGAAAGAAATGATAGTGTTGTTTAGTTTGTACAACAATTAATGTTAAAAGAGTTGTTTCAGGTTGGATCACTAAAAAACCAATAATAAGAACATTTAAGAAATTCAAAAAGTTCAATCCATTTCACCTATAGGACTTTTATATAACTATTATAACCCAAATTGACCCATTTGACTCATTTATCCATTTCAAGTCTGAGCCATCCACTTTTCATCAGGCTCAACAATACTCTGCTTGTTGGGATGCCATGCGTGCTGAGATGAGTGCATTGCATTCCAACCACACATGGGTGTTGGTTTCCCCTCCTGCTTTAGCCAATATTGTTGGTTGTAAATGGGTTTACAAGATTAATCATAATCCTGATGGTTTGGTTAGTCGCTATAAAGCCAGACTTGTTGCCAAGGGCTTTCATCAGACGGAGGGGATTGATTACACTGAGACTTTTAGCCCGGTGGTAAAACCCACTACTATCCATCTTGTCTTATCTGTTGCTTTCTCTCGCGGATGGACTATTCGTCAGGTTGATGTCAACAATGCCTTTCTTCATGGTGACTTGTCTAAGACTGTGTATATGAACCAGCCACCTGGTTTTGTTGACTATTCTTGACCTCATCATGTTTATCTCCTACAAAAGGCTCTTTATGGCCTAAAGCAGGCTCCACGAGCTTGGTTTCCAAGCTTTCATCTGCTCTTTTATCTAGCGGGTTTTCTCAGTGTATTTCTGATGCATCCTTATTTGTATACCATCGTGATGGCAATTGTTGCTATGTTTTGGTGTATGTTGATGACATCATTATTACTAGGAGTTCATCTGAGTTTGTTACTGAGTTGATTCGACAATTGCACTCTCAGTTTGCACTTAAGGATTTAGGGAGATTATCCTACTTCTTGGGTGTTTAGGCTACTTTTACAGATGACACATTACATCTTTCTTAGCAGAGATATCTTCTTGATCTGCTACAGCGCATTGGTATGGCTGAGTGTCATCCTTTATCTACTCCGGTTTCCTCTGGACGCCAGTTATCCCGTCAGACGGGCACACCTTTGACTGATTTGACGATGTATCGGAGTATTGTTGGTGCCTTAGATTATTTAGTTTTGACGCGCCCGGAGATTGCTTATGCAGTTAGTAAGGCGTCTCAGTTCTTACAGGCACCTACTGATCGTCATTGGGTAGCTGTCAAGCGCATTTTGAGGTATCTTCGCAGTACTTCGACTCATGGTTTGACTATTCGTCGATCTAGTTGTTATGATATTCATGGTTATTCTGATGCTGATTGGGTTGGTTGTCCTGACGATTGTCGTTTGACTATCGGCTACTGTGTGTTTATTGGACCCAACCTTATTAGTTGGAGCTCCAAGAAGCAACACACAATTGCTCGGTCCAACACCGAGGCTGAGTATCGTGCTCTTGCTCATACTGCTGCTGAGATTAGTTGGATTACTTCTTTGTTAAAGGAGTTCATATAGTCCCAGCATGTCCACCAACTCTATGGTGTGACAATATTGGTGCTAAATATCTTGCTGTCAATACTGTGTTTCATCAGCGTATGAAACACATTGAGATTGATTTGCATTTTATTCGGGATATGGTTCTCTCTCAGACGCTCTGTGTCCGATATGTTCCTACTGTTGCACAATTGGCTGACTTGCTGACCAAAGGGTTGTCATCTTCATGTTTTGATGCTCTGCGGTCCAAGCTTCACGTTGCTGCTCCCCGTTCATCTTGAGAGGGCATATTAGAGAGACTTGTTGAGAGTTGTTCGTTAGTTTTATGAGATGTTGACTTTATTGACTTTGGTTTGGCTTGTTCTATATGCCACTTCATTTGTATATATATCTTCACATATAATCACTTTGACAATTATTGAAACCAACATAATTCTCTTTGCTCTACCATTTCTTTACCAGTGTTCATATTTAACCTCCACCTCACACGTATATGACGTAATATCTGGTACCCCACACTTAGAATTGCCTTCTACTCAACGTATCAATGCATGCGGTGAAATGTAAAGTGCGAGTGTAAGGGTAAAAGAAAATAACACTCCCCCGGTTTTGTTGCTGTCTCCAATGTAGTTGATACTAGAATGTAGTGCTATAATTTGATGCGTCAAAGACATAGTGTCCTTGGACGTTTCCAAGAACTTGGCATCTTTAGTTCTTGTCAGAAGATTTATAAGGATAGAAAAAGCGGAGTTGTAAAGGAAAACACTTAACGAATACTTAAAAAAAAGAAAATTATCGGTGTGACTACCAAAGTATTAAGATTTTTTTGGTAGGATGGGTGTTTTTTTGGTAAATTACGCATCACCATTTGAAGTTTGGCGGACCAAACTTCCCAAATCTCAAGTAGTGAGGAAAGCGATCATCCAGACATGTCGTATTTGTCATTTGTGGACTATAGAATGTACGCCCATTCTTCCATGTGAAATAGGCCTTAAAGTGATATGTTTGATCCCATGGGTTGTATGATTTGTCTAACTTAGATTATTATACCAAGGATCTACTATCATATGTGTGTGGCTGTAGGAGAGGTATTACCATTGCCACTTATTTGTTAATGAACTCATAAGCCATCATATCTTTTTCCTAGCGTGATTATGTGTTCATCCCGAATTTTGGTTCTTCATATGATAATGTCTCTCTAGTAGCCGAAACTCCAGTCGGATCAACCCATAGTTTTAGTAGCTCCATAAATTGAATATCCATGAACTCATTTCCGCCCTTTTGCTCTTCACTAAAGATCCTATCAATCAGTCCGAGGTGAGTTTCTGTTTATTTAAGTGATGCGTGTAGACTTATTCTCTCATCTTCAAAAAGTTTGGCCCTTTCTTAGTTTCGCTTGAGGTCAGCCTCAACAATATGTTTTTGGTTCTCTAAAGATGTTAATAGATGTGTTATTGATGTGTGTAAAGTGTATAGATTTTTTTAATAATAATTTTTCACACAATTTGGTTTTAAATTTATAAAAGACGACAATTACTTTAAGACTAACTACACACAATAGGCAAGTGTACCTATTGTATAGTAGTATAGCTTTAGGCAAGAACCGAATATCGATCTATGGACACGAAAGCTCCTGATACTAAACCGTTGTCATTATCTAGCCGGCAAATAAAGTGGTTTGATATTTTGTGTTTTTAATCTAAATAGACATAAATAAATAAATTAAAAGTTAAGAAATATAATCAAACAAAGGAAATGTTCACTTAGACTTTGAATCCACCTAGCCTTACAATGACAATCTACACAAATCCATGATGAGATCATTCTTACATGCATAACACGAAAATAGACTAGACCCCCGTCAAGGTTATCTAATCATATGACTCTTTGGAAAGTTAAAACGATGATAACATAGTAACCACCTAAAGTCATTCCTTGAAGAGCTAATGATACAATTATGTTGAATATAAAGATGGACTAAACTCCTGTCAAGGTTATTTAATCCCATAATCCTTTGGAAAGCTAATATGATAAACACGTACTAACCACCTCGAATCACGTAATGGAAACAATGTCATGAACTTTTTCAACTTGTGAATATCATATCATGAATACATGAACTATAAATTCACGCTAGTAAACCATAATCACACATACACAATGATACAAGGAATTCACAACAAATGTAATGGCCTTTCCAAGCATATACACAAGGATGCACATTTGACTAACAATCTTACATGTTCCAATCCCCATCCACCATTCCTAGTCAAATGTCATGAACACATATACATACATCTATATATCCATGAATAAATATCCTAACACATACAGTTTTCCAACATAATATGGTCAAGACACCCACGAGATTAAACATATAATCAAGTCAAACAAACACACATAATCATTGAAAAACATTCAAAACATTGCTAAAGTCATCAACATAATCATCACCATAAACAACATGTAAATCGTCAATATTTAGCTAGGATTCATCTAATCTAAGTGAATCAAGAGTTTTAGCTCATGCTAACTACAAAAATACCCAAATAACTTGAAGAGTCAAAGAGATACATGGCTAAAGAGGATATCAAACCAAAATCAAGCTAGAATAGGTAGAATGATGTTAGATTCTTCTTTGGAGTTGATAATCTTCTTCCTTTATGAAGTTGGATGAAAACCGACTTGGAGGCTAGAGAGAATTAGGGTTTTGCTCCCTAAAATTGTATGTGAGAAATAAGGGAAATTTAGGTTAAAAAGGGGGAATTTTGCGCAGAGCATGGCCATGCCGCGCTCAGACATAGCCATGTCTTTATCAAATTGCTTATCAGGGCTTGCATGACCATGTCTCCATCAGACATGGTCATGTCAGAGGCTAATCTTCAAATTCTTCACTTTTTCCTTTGAGTTTTTCACCAAAATCACCTAGTTGCCATCCAAAACTACAAAAATCCAAATAAAACACAATTAAGTGGCTATTCGGATGAATTTGCAACAAAAAGCGTTTAAAATGAGGGCTAATATGCATTATTAACATGTATATTTATTCACATATCAGTTATACTTGTGTCGATGTTACAGTCACCATTTAGTTGTCCATGCGGAAATGTCGCTTCACTCCATCCACAAACAACCCTTTTGATTAGTAGTACCTACATCTACTAAATCAGTGTGTATGGAATGTGTAGATTCCTCTTTTGGTGGTAAAGTCTATTAATATGGTTTTTATGACTTCGAAATGACGTAGTATCTTCTCTATAGTCTTTGAGTAGAAATCCAAAAGCTAGTACAAATTTGGGGATTCGGTAAGGAAGTGGGTGGGTTGAAAACAATTTTATGTTGGTGTCTTCCAGAGGAAATGAGTATGGATTAAAATTGTTGGACCCCGTTGATAGTAGTAGCAATTTTGAGTGTAGAAGGGTTCTACATGAATTTTGCACCAAAATTCTATGGATAGATACGAGTACGGATGGTAGTCTATGGCATGGGGCACCCCTGATAATGATTGCATTTTTTAGTGAAATGAGATCCACGAATGGTGGTGGAAGTGATGCATGGACGAAAAAGAATGTTCTATTGAAACATTTTGAGCATAAAAAGAGAAATTATGACATTTCTCGGTATAATGTGAACCATAACAATTATTGCAAATCAAATATTCTTGATAATCGCACATAGGTTAATCACATGTCTATTGCTCCATAATAAAACATAGGTAAAATAGGTTAATGATAATACAGAAAAATAAATTGCATAAAATTAAATTGATTAATCCATTAACTAAAATCTTTTTGAAGCCTTTTGTGTCCCTGACAACGGCACAAAAAACGAAATGTGTGTGTTTGCGTCACTATTTTTAGGTTAGTTATGAAGACGTATTTAGGTTTTAAATTTGTAATATTACTTTTAAGCAAAAAAGCATAATAAGGCAAGTGTACATATCGTAGCATAGTATAGTTTAGGTAAGAACCAAGTATCGATCCACGGACGCAAGTAGGATTCAATAATCGATTTTCGTCATCGTTTAGTCAAATCATAAGTGCGTGGGTGTTTCCGATAAAAGTAAAATGTCTAAAAGTAAATAACAATGGTTAGTAATAGTAGTAGATATTAGATCATACAAAATGTTGCTTTGGGATTCGAATCCTCTTGAAATATCTTATATTGTATATTTTGCATAAAAATAAAGTGTCCAGTTCTACCGGGTAAGATAGCCCTCCTCCTCACAAGTAGCTAGGTAGCCGTAGCGAATCCCAGAGGAGAACTCATGATTCCGGAATATATGTAAAAGTTACTAAAAAATTAACAACTATTATCTTTTTGATTGAAAATGATCACTTCTGCTGGGTAAGCCTAGCTTCTGCCCTCTTAATAACAAGCAGCTGAGTAGCCGTAGCAAATCCCAAAAGACTACTTGCAAGTTAAGAATACAGGACATCAAGTAAGGATGCCACCTATTATAAAACCTCTATTTTGAGTCCCTTTGCATCTAAGTCTGTGACAACCATATGGCAAGGCTCCGATCAGGGTAGTCAAGGGTAGTAGTTGTCTTGTATCTTAGGCATGAAACTCGCCTAGCAATGCGATAGACTTGTGCAAAGGTTGAAACATTTACTAGATAAACTAATATTTTAAAAGAGTGATTAATTAAATATCTGTTTTAAGAACAGTAAAAACTGTATAAGACACTACTAGTTTTAGCATAAGGTTTCCCTACTAATGTTCTCAGCGGGTTTCGACCATGAAATACCCACCATTGAGATACAAAGTGCGGTTTACCACCAAGACTTTTTCAATCTGTTGTGTTTCCTTACCATAATTAAAAACTCTAATAAAAAGAGTAGTAGCTCACATCGATAAAGGATGATAATCGCAATAATGTAGGAGATAACTAACACAACCATTACTAAAAGTAAACATTGATTTCTGCGAAGCTTCATTGTCACCCCTATGAACACGACAAGTTTGGTCAACAAGGGATATATTAATCATCCTACTAGTGTAGATATGTAAAATACTTCTCGGTTGTTGGTATTAAAAAGAGTGCTTCCTAACTATGCTCAATTTTGAGATTATCCCAGAAGAGATTTCTCTCAGAGCCCGAAGGCCAAAGGGGAACCTTATTCTTTCTCTTTGGAAAGTGTATGAAAATGGAAGAAAGAAACGTGAAGCAGTGACATAAAATATGTAGGTGAAGGTTTCAATTTATAGGCAAAATTCTAGGGTTGCCTTCCAGGGGGAATCTTCTAGAAGCCTTAGATGGATGTCGGATAATCGTACTCGTTCTTCTGATAGGATTGGTCTTGCTTAATATTCTCTAAATTTATATTCCTCTTATCGTGACAGTAAAATTCTAATATTAGTTGCTTCGTAATTCTATTCCTAACTTGAGATATAAATATTTCAAGTTTTCAGCCTTGGACGTGCACATCCGTTCACCATATCATGCACACCTGTGCATATTTATTATTGTAGACAAAGAAAGGAATCTTCTGAAAAGGTTGTCTCATGTACGAATCATAGTCGTGCACATGTATAAGCACGCTCCTGCACTATGCTTTCTTGTTAGGAATAATGCATTCTTTTAGCAGCTTCCTGACTAAGTCGTCTTCGTAGTTAAGCACAACCGTGCATAGGCATAGGCATGATTGTAAACATGTCAGCATGAAATCGTATTTAAGAATTTTAACGAATTAATACACAACGAAAAGGTGCCTTGCATCGATGTCATGACCATCTATTGACACCATGAAGTTTTCCAGAAACTAGCCATATATATATATCAACGTTGCTATTGTAACCCTATTATTCACGTCCTTGTGCATCTCGATTTGTGTTGTTCATAACTGTTTTTGTAGCATACAATATATAGTATTCTAGATAAAAGAATGATTTTGATTGTTTTCATAAGTCTCTTCAATATTTTTGTGTTCTTGATCCATATGTTTTTACATATATGTGTATATGTAAGCGTGTTTTTTTAAGAATATAATTACGTATCTAATGCTCTTCTTCGTGTTTAAGGTACGAACACACACCGGGTATATGGTCTAAGGAACAAATAGAGGCCTGGAAACCTATTGTTGATGCTGTTCATGCAAAAGGGGGGATATTTTTCTGTCAAATTTGGCATGCAGGAAGGGTTTCAAACAAAAGTAAATACACTTTGAATATCACCTTCTTGAATGGACTTTTTCTAAATTTATTTCTTGATCAATCATAGAATAAGATCTTGTGAACAGACTTTCAGCCAAATGGGCAAGCACCAATATCTCCTTCAGACAAAGTACTAACCGATGAAAACTTTACCCCTCCAAGGAAGCTGAGCATAGAAGAGATTCCTTTTGTTGTTGATGATTTTAGAATTGCTGCAAGACACGCAATCGAAGCCGGTAAGGGATAATTTACAAACTTTTTATACAGGAGCATTGGATCTTAACAGTCCCAACTATATGTTTTTTGCATCTACTAGGCCCAACTGCTAAAATATATGCTGGCCGTCCCAACTTTTATCATTTTTGCCACTGTTGGATCATCGTTAAAAAGTTAACGCCGTTAAGTTTTTTTTTAATTACAGACTGATATTTTCGGGTTTTTGATCGGAAGGAGAATAAGAGTAGATTATTGTAAAAATTACCTCGAAACGCTGCTCCAAATGACAAAATTTGTACATCTGATTATAGCACTGTTAGGTTTAAACACCCGATTGAAGCACTGTTTCGTCAACTGGAGCATTGTTTCAATATAACCGTTTCAATATAATATTTATATCAATCGGCTCATATTCTTCTTCTGATTAAAATTTCAAAAACTTCGTTCTGAAGTTAAAAAAACTTAACACCGTTAAGATTTTTAATGTCAGTCCACTAGTGGGAAAAATAATAAAAGTTGGGACCACCAGCACATATTTCAGAATATTGATCCGTATTAAATAGTCGCCCATCCCGCACACCCTTAAAGGTCTACATGTTAAATAGCATTTTGTGATTGTAGGTTTTGATGGAGTTGAGATCCATGGGGCACATGGTTATCTAGTTGACCAGTTTTTAAAAGACAACGTAAATGATCGGACAGATGAGTATGGTGGTTCTATGGAAAATCGTTGCAGGTTTGCTTTAGATATAGTTAAAGCCGTTGCAAACGAGATTGGTGCGGATAAAGTTGGCATCCGATTATCCCCGTTTACAGACTACATGCAATCAGGTGACTCGGATCCGAAAGGGTTAGGGCTTTACATGGCTAAATCTTTGAATGAGTATGATATTCTTTATTGTCATATGGTTGAACCAAGGATGATATCTATTGAGGAAAAGATTGAATGCCAACATCATAGTCTCGTGCCAATGAGAAAAGTATTCAAAGGTAGTTTTATATGTGCTGGATGGTACAACATGGAAGATGGTAACAAAGCTGTGTCGGAAAATGCGACAGATCTTGTTGCGTATGGTCGTTTGTTTTTGGCCAATCCAGATTTGCCCAAACGATTTGAGCTCAATGCTCCTCTTAATAAGTACAATAGAGAGACATTTTATACATCTCATCCGGTTCACGGGTACACCGATTATCCATTTCTTGAATCTTCAAAGGATTCCGAAGGCGAAAAATCCACATTATTGGGTCCTTTTGATTGTGATTGACGGGGTGTATGAATGCTCACCTGATCCATTTGTGGAATATATGCTTATTTATGAACAAGTTATGTTGGTGCTTTAGAAATGACAATAAGATTTCTTCTAAGTTTCCTTTTGTTGTAAATCTTTATGGACTTTGTGTATGGAGTTTGACCAAGTTCTTAGTTTTAGTCTATTATCCTTTTGTCGTAAATCTAAGTTTTTATTAACGACGGTCCATTAGTAGCAAAAATGATCAAACTTGGGACCGCCATCGTATATTTTAGAAGTTGGGACAAGTAACAACAAAAAATAATAACTTAGGTTTCCTTTTTATGTAATTCCAATTCATATGCCTAATACCAATCATTTTTATTGCTTGATCAAGCTAACATAATGAATAAAAAATAATAAAAACACTCACTACTATAAAAGTTGGCATTTGCAACAACAATATAAGTTCGAAATAGGTGGAAAATAGCCATTTGTAACAATATAAGTTCGAAAGAGGTGGCAAATAGCCATTTGTAACCGATTTGTCATGGGGGCATTTAATGTTTAAGATTAGCGATTGTTTCAGTCGTGGCAAATAAGGATACTGGTTTGGGACCGACCAACAATTTTGGGACCGATTTGCAACTTCAATTTTGCCATCCTTTTGCGACCAACATTTCTGACTGATGTCATATTCTCAGCAAGGCAAAAAAGCACGCGTGTAACGAAGTAAGATGTTGGTCCATAATGATCGTGATTTCAGTGCTATATTGACTTGTTTAACAACAAAATACCCAAGACTTGAACAACAAAGTGTATAATAACCAAACAAACCCAATAACGAGATTACAACACACAACCGAGGTATATAAGCTACAAAGATAAGTAGAATATGCTCCTAGCACCTCAGACGAACGATTACACAACACAATCAGTAGATAAGAGTTTTGGTTAAAGATGTGCAAAAGTTGTATTAAGATGAGGATAAGGTTACAATATATATCAGTGTTAGGTTCGCTGATAGATTCGCTGTAGCGAATCTATCTAGCGAACCACACAGGTTCGCTGGGCACATATAGGTTCGCCCAGTCGACACCATTGACAAAAGCTAACTTGAACTACGGGCGAATCTGTAGATTCGCCCGTAGGTTCGCTAGAACAACTACAACTACTAGACATACAAATACATACAAAAGTAACACCGACAAGCCGGTGAGTCCAACCTATACATGTGACTATCAATACTCCCCCTAGGTTGGACCTCACCTGGGGAAGTCTTCTAATTTAGCTCCGTCTTTATCTTGGCTTCAAAGATATTCAACGTATGCTCCTGCCCTGTCTTCAATTCCGGCCAAAGGATTTGTAACATCTTCTGATCCGGCCTCATCTTCACTCAAATTCAGCATCGACTCTACGAACTCAGCATCAGCGACATCAGTATCAGGCATTTGTTGAACAGTTGTTTCCGCCTGAATTTCTACAGTTTGCTCCTCGCCTGTAGCCTCCAAATCTATAACCTGCACCGGTTTCTCGAACCTCCTCTCAATCGATTGATCCAGCTGTCTAGATAGATCATCCATGTCCATACGCTGATCATCAGTTCTTCTTAGCCTTTCGTTCACACTTCTGAGTTCAGCACGAATCCCCCGGGCTTTGTTTGCGACCTTCACAAACAGGTTCGGTTCGATCTTCGTATCATCTCCAGCCCCGTGCTTTATCCGGTTCTCACACAACACCCTCAGATCCTCGTCACAAAAGGAAAAGATCTCCATTGGGTCAAACAGTCTGATTTCTGTACGATCTTCCCCTTTTAATCTGATAACAGCTTCACCCGTGCTGTTATCGTAAAACCACTTAAGGAAATCCTGCAGTCTGGGTGGCTGAGTGTCCGGAACCCTAACCCTGGTCATTACCTTCGGAGCTTCAATCTTCAACACTATCTTTCCCTTCCACGAGATCCAATGCCTATCTTTCTTCTGCCTCATCCTCCTAGGCTTTTGGTATCCAAACTCGGCAAAATTTGTCTTTGCGGCCTCCCTTATTGTTACCTCGAACGCACAGGCCCTCCCGCTATCTTCTTTACCCAATAATGGTAGCTCTGCCAGCCTACGCAAATCCCACCTTGGCAAAGTGGCGAAATGCTTTCTATTTTTGATGTAATAAATATCCCCGCCCCTTCGCTTAAGCATATACGCATCTACCAAACTGTTGTACTTCCAAGCTATGATTTGTCTATCCATTTGTTTGGTGTTGGGTTCATCCAAGTGTTGAAATATCGGCACCTCAGGGACAGCTTCTTCTTCTTTTCGGAACCATTCAGATTTGTCTAATTCAACGTGCTCAAATTGGTAACTCACCCCCTTTTCTTCCACTTTATACACTTCCGGCTCATCATCAAGATCCTCCTCACTATCAGCATTTAAGTCTAACTCTGGTTCATCTATCAATGTGAAATTCATGCCAGATCCTCCGACCACTTCTTCTCCTTCAAAAACATCCAAATCAATCCCCATTTCCTCGTAAAACTCCTCCTCAACTGCCTTTCCCTTTCCTTTGTCTCCAAAAACAACATCCATTAACGGATACTTTGCAGCATCCGTTAAGGAGTTCAATTCAGCTTCAGTCATGGCAGGCTCTGTCCCCTCTTTTTCTTTCAGACTATTCAGTTCCTTGAAGATCCTCACCATCAGACACTGCTGATCCTTCATCATCCTTCCCATCTCATATATAACGGTTGATTTCTCAGCATCCTGTGTTTCCAGTTCCTCATACCTACCTTTCAGCTCCACCAGTTCTCCCCTCAAACTCTCAATCTGACCCTTTAATTCACCCACTGATTCACCCGATGTACCTCCAGTCTCGTGCCTTGCTTTCTTTGACGTTTCAGTTGGAGCATCCGACTTCCTCTTCGTTCGCTGTTCCCTACCAGCATCGATCTCTGCCTGAATCTCATCCACTTCTCGATCAAATGAATAGTCTTTGTCTTTGGCGTACGCCTTCCGTTTCTTCATCTTCTTCTCTACAATCTCTATGTTCTCTCCACCCCTTTTCCTTTCAGTCTCAATCAGCCTCTGAATTTGTGCCCATCTTTCAGCAGTGTACATGTTTTCCCACAGATATGAAGTCCTACCGACACAATCCGATCTCACCGCCTTACAGTCTTTGAATATCCTCGAATGCATTTCCCAGATTTTTAACTCATCTCCAACTATCGGCAGATTGGGCAATTTGTCATTCAACACCATCTGAATGAATCTCGGATACATCAACCATTTGGCGCCTTTGGTAGCATGGATGTTCTCGAGCATATAATTGTAGATGAGCTTTGCAAGATTTGCTTTCTGCCCTCGGCAAAACAGCATCATAGCCCGTGCCCAGTCTAAGTTCAGCCCGTCAGTACCCCCTTTCCTATGATCCAGGCACATAATAAACACGTGTGCAATGTACCTCCATTCCTGGATCAAATAGGACTTTACAAACTCCATTTTCTTCTCACCGGGCATCGGACCCTCATACCCAGCAGTCCGGAATGCTCCATACACTTCTTCAGCAGTCATACCGACCTCCTCACCAACATCCTCTTCTAACCTCAGGATTCTAGCCAGATCGGCTTCAGTAAACTCCAAATCATGGCCACCGACTTTGGCACATATACGTGATGGCTGTACCGACACGTTCATCACCGCAGTTCGCCAGAAATCCCGAACATGCAGCTCATATATAGTAGGTGAGTGAGAAATGGCATGATATATGTGAGAGGACTTCAGCCATTTGATGCAATCTCTATAGCCACCGGCCTTTTCGTGGTTTTCGTCGAGTAAAGCACACATATTGTGCTTTCTCTCGAAGAATAAGGTCGACATTGTGCCTGAAAAATAAACGGAGATTGATCAGAAACGAAAATTTTGAAAAACAGTTAATAGATTCGCTGGGAATTAGGTTCGCTGATATAGCGAACCTTAGATTTGGCACCAGAACCTATAGATTCGCTGACATGAAAAATCAGTCATTTGGTCGAGCGAATGTATAAGTTCGCTAGAAACAGCCGGGCGAATCTATGTTGTTGCGCGGGCAGCATAACGACATAGGTTCGCTCAAAGTTTTGAACTTTCGTTCAGATTCGCCAGACGAACACGTAGGTTCGCTGGAAACCCTAGTTTTTGAAAAACGGCCAGAATCACACATGATACAGCATTATTAAGCATATAAAGCAACAAAAGAGCAAAATAAACATCAAATGAGGCTGTTATGAAGTAAATCCCTAACAACAAACACCAAATCAGTCATTTAATCAACACACAATCATAGATCGACAGATTAAACAGGATTATGGTGCGATTAAGGGTTTAAAACAAAGATTAGGATGTAGACGATGACATACCAGACCAAAAAGCAGTGTAAATTTGTGGAAAAACCGGTGAAATAGTGAGAATCGAACGTACGGCCGTTGGTTTTTGAAAAACTTTGCTACAGTAGTGACAGCGAATATTTTGAAAAAATTCGCTGTCACAACCTATATATACTGACACAGGTTCGCTGGCAGACAGACCAGCGAACTTTAGATTCGCCAGAAGACCAAAAGTCAAGACGGCCTTCGACGGCGGTGCAAAAAGGTTGCGGGCGAACCTGAAGTTCGGGCGAACCTGAAATTCGGGCGAACCTGTAGGTTCGCTAGCACACAAAATAAAATATTTTGGTTTTTCTCAAATTTTAAAATCTTTGAAACTCCATGAAACCGTCCCACGAATTCAACGCTCCAAAAATAAACATATACATATATAATCCTAAAAATACTAAACATAACAAGATAGGAGTTAGAAAAATAAAATAAAATAAAATAAAATAAAATAAAATAACAAAAAGGAATTTTAAACGCTAATAAGGATATGTATTTTTTATGATGTTTTGAGCAGAATCCGGAGAATCATCGATTGGCGGGATTGCAGATATGTTTGTCCATTTAAACCCATGCCTTAGTCCTTTCAACAAGAGATCAGCAGCTTCTTTTATCATGTTTATGGTTTGATTAAAGAAGCTCAGACAACTCGGTCCCCACAGACATCTAGGTAAAAAGAACAAGTTCTGTCATCAGGGTATATCTGAGCAATACGATTGACTTTGCTTGAATTTCAATGATCAACTTTTGAATGTTGATCGATGTATTTGCTTCTTTTGACACTTGTGCAATTTTTTGCATCTTTTCTTTGTGAGTGGAGCTTGTCAGCAATTGATTCTTTTGAACACAATGCGACTTATTATTTGGGAAACTCAAATAGTTCAGAGCTCCAGGTCTATACCGACGTATAACAGAGGAGATAAACATTTGAGCATGCTCGGTGAATCTTCAGGTCAATACTTCCGTATAGCAGAGAAGATTCACCAACTCCAGGTCAATACTTCCGTATAGCAGAGGAGTTAAGCACTTTGACTCAATACGTTCTGAGGAGTTAACAAGTAACTCACTCAGAGGCTTTTCCGAAGAGCATCACTAGCAGCTTTTTATTTTTATTTGTTTTGCATACTAGAAACTCGATTCGGGGATAGGGCGAGGGTGATTTGGGATGTTTAGGGAAATCAAGGCAAAGATTTGACGCTCTCAACCCATTTTTGACAGAACCAATATCTTTGTGCAATCCAATCATGTCAAGGAGATAATCCTTGTTGTCGAGATCTTGAGCGTTATGTTTGGCTGCACAATCACTGTTTACTTTATGTTCGGGCTGAGCCTATCTGACATATTTACAAAATGATTCTCACAGAAAAAGGTTTTCAAAAAGATATATGTCCCAGCATGGAGATCAGTTCATAAAAACGTGGTTTGTCAAAAGTTTTTGTGAAAAGATCGGCTTTTTGCTTTCGAGTTTCAATAGGAATAATATCAATGAACCCCTTTTCCTGTGCATCCCGGATTGCATGAATTCTTGTTTCAATGTGCTTGGTGCGAGTGTGATGAATAGGATTCTTGGCAATTCCAACAGCAGCTTCATTATCACAGAAGAGTGGCGTATGAAGAAAGTTGATGCCATAATCCATCATCTGATGCTGAATCCAGAGCACTTGGCAACAGCAACTTGAAGCAGCAATGTATTCTGCTTCTCCTGTGGACAGAGAGACGGTTGTTTGCTTCTTGCTTTGCCAGGAAACAAGACATTCTCCAAGGTATTGACATCCGCCAGTGACTGATTTTCTGTTAATCCTGCAACCAGCATGATCACTATCAGAAAAAGCATGTAAATCAAAGTTCCCACCTTTTGGGTACCAAAGTCCCAAACGAGAGGAACCCTTAAGGTAGCGAAAAATGCGTTTAACAGCTTTCTCATGTGATTCTTTTGGGTTGGCTTGGAAACGAGCACAGTAACACACAGCAAATGTAATATCTGGACGGCTTGCAGTCAGATACATGAGAGATCCGATCATCGAGCGGTACCGATGAGCATCCACAGGATTCCCATTATCATCGGAAGTAAGGCATGTTTGAGCTGTAAAAGGAATCAATTCAGGAGAGGAATCATCCATGCCAAACTTCGTGAGGATTTCTTTGATATATTTCTCTTGGTGGATAAGAATGCCATCAGGCTTTTGTTCCACTTGCAACCCCAAGAAGAAACACATCTCCCCCATTATTGTCATCTCAAAGCGTTCCATCATCACCTTCTCAAATTCTCTACACAGCCCTTCATTAGTCAAACCAAAAATGATATCATCAACATACACTTGAACGATCAGCAGCTCGCCATTCACCTCCTTCTTGAACAATGTCATATCTATAGTCCCACGAGAGAAACCTTTGCTGAGAAGATACTGTGTCAGAGTTTCATACCAGATCCGTGGAGCTTGATGCAACCCATACAAGGATTTATCAAGCTTGTAAACCTTTGACGGGAAATCTGGATCCTCGAAACCCGGTGGTTGACATACGTAGATCTCCTCATCGATGTCTCCATATAGAAATGCACATTTCACATCCATCTGATAAACTTTAAAGTTTTTGTTCGCAGCATGAGCAAGAAAGATTCTGATGGCTTCCAGGCGAGCGACTGGAGCAAAAACTTCGGTGTAGTCAATCCCCTCCTCTTGAGCAAATCCTTGAACAACCAGTCTCGCCTTGTTTCTGATTACAACACCGCGATCATCTGGCTTGTTTCGGAAAACCCATTTAGTGCCGATTGGACACTTGTTAGGAGGAAGATCAACCAGTTCCCAAACTTTAAGCTTCCTGAATTGCTGCAGTTCCATTTGCATGGCATCCACCCAACTAGGATCTTCAAGTGCTTGTTTATAATTCTTTGGAACAACTTGAGACAGAAAGGCAGCATAGAGACATTCATTAATCAAACCACTCTGACTCCGAGTTCGCACACCATCAGTAATAGATCCAATGATATAATCATGAGGATGGTTTTTCAAGGTTTTGAAGTCAGTGTTGAGGAGTAAAGGATTTGGTTCGGTTGAGGGTGTTTGATTAGATGGTTGTGAAGATGTAGGTGATGTTGGAGGAATTGTATTAGTGGCAGATGATTGAATGGTGGTAGATGTGGATGGAATATCTGATGGAGAAGTTTGAACAGTTTGAGGTGGTGGAGGTGATGGAATGTCAAATGAAGTGGGAGGTAGTTGTGTAGCTGATGTTGAAGGTTGTGGTTGTGATGGTGTAGGTGGATGATTGAAAATAGAAACTGATGTGTGTGGAATGATGTCGTCATCGTCAGAGTCAGGAAGATTAAATGATTTGAAAATAGTGGTGGAATCATAAAACCATGCCGGTTCACTGCCAATACTGGTGGTGTTTGACTCTTGCCAGTCAACATAGTAGGACTCTTGCACAATTCGCGTTCGCTTGTTGTAAACACGATACGCCTTTTGTGTGTTCGAGTATCCTACAAAGAAGCATTCATCAGAGACAGCACCAAACTTCGTCTTCTGATCTTGGGTATTCAAAAGAGTGCAAGAACATCCAAAGGGGCGCAGAAAATCAATCAGCGGCTTAATCCCTCGAAACAGTTGGTATGAAGTCTTCATCTTTTCTTTGACAATCAGTACCCTGTTCAGAACATAAGTTGCACAATTAACTACTTCAGCCCAGAAAATAATTGGAAGCTTTGACTCAATCAGCGTAGTCCTAGCAGCCTCCACAAGAGTTCGATTTTTCCTTTCAGCAACACCATTTTGTTGTGGTGTTCGTGCGGCGCTAAACTGTCTGAGAATACCCCGTTGTTCACAGAAAGAGTTGAAGATGTGGTTTCTGAATTCAGTTCCGTTATCGCTTCTGATGACTTGAACCTTTCTCTTTCCAAGAACCTCGATTTGAGGGATCAGTTTCATCAACTCTTCAGCAGTCTCACTCTTGTATGCCATGAATCTCACCCAGGTGTACCTAGAGTAATCATCTGTGACAACCAAGCAATAAGACTTTTTAGCAATAGATTTGACACTTATTGGACCAAATAAATCAGTATGTAACAATTCGAGGGGTTCTGAGATGGTATTTGTAATTTTAAGTTTATGTGGCTTTTTGTGCTGTTTTCCTTTAGCACAAGCCATGCATTTCTCAACCACTGAAAAATCTTTGAGTGGTAAACCCTTGACCAAATTGTTCTTAACCAATTTATTCAGAATTTTAAAATTAATGTGCCCTAAACGTCTATGCCATTGAAATGATTCAAAAGATGAAGCTTTAGACAGGAGACAGGTCACGGTGGAATTTGATTCCTTCGATCCCATATTCAGCATATAGGTATCATTTCGTCTCGGAGCTCGCATGATCACCATATCTTCAGGAATAGTAAACTCTGGCTTCAAGAACAAGCATTCATTTGGAAGAAACATCACTGGTATATTCTTATCACAGATTTGTGATACACTGAGAAGATTGAATGCCAGTTCAGGAACATAGTTGACGTCTTCCAAAGTAAGTGAACCATTTGAGACTTCTCCTTGACCAATCATCTTGCCACCTTTCTTGTCTCCCGCAAAAGCAACATATCCGCCATTTATGATCCTATAGTTAGTCAGAAGGTCCTTCAACCCTGTCATATGTCTGGAACATCCGCTGTCAATATGCCAATGACTATTTACAACGGCATTTGAATGTCCCTGACATTTATTAAAAGAAATGAAAAGTTAGACCTTTGAAATTGGCAACCAAGCCTTTGTGTACTTGGGTGGTGGAGCAGATGAAGAATTACAAAAGAAATTATTTACAAATGTGTTTAATCTTTTTCCGAAAGATTTTTGCTTTGAGCTGTTTTGGATTAACTTAGGGCATTGCTTAACAGTATGACCAGTATTCCCACATTTAAAACAATGAGACTTCAAACCAGTTTTGGAAACTCTGTTAACAGGAATTTTATCCATTTCAATTTCCTCATCACATTCAGACAGTTGAGAGTTGCAGTCACTGTAAGAGTCATAGAGTTCTTTTGACTTAACTGTTGTGACTTTAACTTTATCAGATTCAGGTTTTGGTTTAAGAATGTATGAAAAAGATGATTCCTTGTCTTTTGGTTTTGAAATTCTCACTGGTGTGAAAGATGGAATTTGATGAGTGAAGAACTTTTGAAAACAGTTTGTTTTGGTTTGACTTTCAGAGACATGACCTGAAAGTTTGTCTTTGTCATTCACACACACATTTTCAATCAAATCATCATTCAACACATTAGGGTTTGAAGTAGAGCACCCTAAATTACTATTAAACATGGAATTGTCCGAATATGACACATTACTACAAACATAATTAATTAAACTAATGTCTTCAAAAGACTTCTTGGGATCATAACTACTGCAATCACTACTGCTAGAACAACCGAGCCCAACACTCCCACCATATGCGTAATCCTCTCTAACCTCCTTAAGATTTACTTCACTTAAACCTGCAATGGAACTGTCAGTATCATTCTGTATAATCTCTTGAATTAACTCATTTGAGGGATGAGGAATAGGTGTAGGAGAGTAACAGAAAGTACTGGGTGGAGGATATGCATATGTTTCATTGTTACTAAGACCCAAACCTGTCTTAACTCTGGCCCCCCTTTGTTTCTTGCAGAGTTCCTCCCTTTTCATACCAGATATCGTCCACTGCTGCAATTTGTTTTTAAGTTTTCTTGCTTCAAATTCAGCAAGTGTAACTTGCTCAGTCAAGTAGTTTATTTCACAGTTCTTTTCCAAAAGAGTTCTTTTTAAGTGTTCATTTTCTTTTAAAGCTTCTCTTAATTTGACAAAATATTTTGATTCACTTAATTTAAGCTCTTTGATGGTTCTTTTTAAATCGTTTTCGTTTGACATTAACAATTTATTAGCTTTGTATATGCCAATTAAACGAATTTTGCAAGCAGATGAACACATATCTTCAATAACATCGTAAGGAAGACCAATTACCAGTTTTTCGGCAGCAAGAGCACGATCACACTGGCAGTAGGGAGTGCTTCTTTTGAATTCATCAACTGCATCTAGCCTCGCCTTCTCAATCATTTCTTCCAAGCTAAGCTTTGACTCCTCCTCATGCTTCACTTCATTAACAGCAGCTTCACAAACCAACCCTGAATGATTCAGATGCCCTTGAACAATAACATCTGATTGATCTTTATCAACATTCTCCACTTTCTCTTCCTCATCTTTTCCATAAAATTCTTTGAACGGATCAAAGCAATTTATATCGTTGTCATCAATCTCAGCAATCTCAGCAACAAGGGCATGATTAATCTCCTCCTTGGTTTCTTCAATTTCTGCACTCCAATCAAAGTTGGTGAGCAGTGCAGTTTCATTCTTTGACTTTGCTTCTTCAACCCTTTCTTGATTTGGAACAGATCTTGGATTTGCAGAGTTTACTGGCTCAGTAACAATTGGTAAAGCGCATTCCCTTTTGAAGTGGCCCAATTGTTTGCAGTTATAGCATCTCAGCTTTCCCTTGTCATACCCGAGCTTGCTATTATGTCCCTGATTTCCAAAGTTTCTTCTACCGGTTCTTTCCATGAATCGTCTGGCACGAAGAGTAAGCATAGCCATCTGCCATTGGATGTCTGTTTCCTCCAGATCATCAGGATCCACCTGATACATATCTTCTACAGTCATACCCTTCCCTTTTAACTCACCTGCAACAAGAGCTTCATAACTGTGAACAAACATTCCAAATAAAGCCATAGTGTCAGATGGAATCTGAGTGGTGACAGATGCATTTGAGCTTGAACCAACATTTGAAGATGCACCAGCAGATTTAGTAGACACATGACTTGATGATCCTCTAGATGCAGCACTGTAGATATATGAGTTTGTAGCGGATGAAATAAGTGCAGCATTTTGAGAAGGAATGTTTGGAACCATCATTGACTGATTATATTCTCTTCTCTTCACATCAAGGTCGAAAGACTTCAGCTTGTTTATAACGTCCATCAGTTTGTAGTCAGGAAAGTTTCTTTCTTGTTTCAACAGCTTGATTTGAAGACTACACTGAGGAGGAAGAGAATCTAACAGTTTTGCGACTTGTTCATGATTGCCCAGCTTATCATCATACTTCTTCAGATTACTTGACACAGATAGGAATCGATTTGTAATATCAGTCAAGTTCTCTTGTGAATACCCCACGAAAGAGTTGAATTCCTTTTCAGCTTGAGCTTTTCTATCCAGTTTCAGATCCTCATTGCCATCATAAAACTCACACAATGCATCATACAAGCTTTTTGCAGTTGTGTGTTCAGCAAACCTGTTGAAGATATCCTGATGCAAGCAAAGTATCAATGCCCCGAGTGCCTTTTTGTCACGATCAAGTAACTTGGTATCTGCTTCAGTAAAGGTACTTGGATCTGTGTTTATTGAAGTGACAGTTCCTTCAACTGTCGTTGGCACGTGCGGACCATTTACAATAGATTCCCATTGGTTGTAGTCTGTGTAGTAGAAAAAGGCTTTCAAACATCTTTTCCAGTCTTCAAAGTTTTCACCACTAACAAGCCTCGGTGGCCTGTTAGGTTGAACGCTATCCAGATCATTCATATTCAGTGTTGATGAAGTCATAACTTTGAACAGATTATAGATTCGCTGAAGACAAACAGATTCGCTGGCTAGATTCGCTCAAAGAACACAGCAGATTCGCTGGTAGATTCGCTGATGACAGATTCGCTAGACAAACAAAACAGATTCGCTGACAAGCAAGCACAGTTTCGCTCGTCTGATTTTGGCAGCAGTTTCGCTTGCACAATGAGCCAAACAAGTGAACTTTCGTTCGATGAAATGTCAGATTCGCTAGCCACAACACAAACCAACAGTACAAAAATTTGAAATAGATTCGCTGGACGAACAGCTAGATTCGCTGGAAGAACAAATAGATTCGCTGGGTTACGAACCAACCTGTAACAGTACGAAAACAACCCGAACACCTTCAAAACTTGACCATTTGCATACACGTTTGTTTTAAAAGCTTCCTATGACCAAATAACACAATACTTGAGCAAAATACAACTCCAAAACACCAAAACAAGCTTAGAACAGAATCAAATAGTGTTTCGACTCAAAAACCCCAAAATCAACACAAAAATCACTTGAATCAAACAATCAAGAGCACTAAGGCTCTGATACCATATTGTTGGTCCATAATGATCGTGATTTCAGTGCTATATTGACTTGTTTAACAACAAAATACCCAAGACTTGAACAACAAAGTGTATAATAACCAAACAAACCCAATAACGAGATTACAACACACAACCGAGGTATATAAGCTACAAAGATAAGTAGAATATGCTCCTAGCACCTCAGACGAACGATTACACAACACAATCAGTAGATAAGAGTTTTGGTTAAAGATGTGCAAAAGTTGTATTAAGATGAGGATAAGGTTACAATATATATTAGTGTTAGGTTCGCTGATAGATTCGCTGTAGCGAATCTATCTAGCGAACCACACAGGTTCGCTGGGCACATATAGGTTCGCCCAGTCGACACCATTGACTAAAGCTAACTTGAACTACGGGCGAATCTGTAGATTCGCCCGTAGGTTCGCTAGAACAACTACAAATACTAGACATACAAATACATACAAAAGTAACACCGACAAGCCGGTGAGTCCAACCTATACATGTGACTATCATAAGAGCATATGGTATACAATTGAAAATCATCAAATGTACACAAGTACAAATGTCTAATATGCTAAAAAAAGTAAAGTCTTCTAAAATCGCTGAATCATAGTCTTTAAAATCAAATTCACATAAGTCTACTCATCGTGGGTTACTAGTAGCATACCCGCGCGATACTGCGATGATGACAATTTACAATGTAATACTCGATTTGTTACTTTATCAGTCATCTCGTGATATATTATATAGTACTTATGTTAGTGTTCTAATTCAAATTATATTTATAAAGGTTATTGCGCTTATTGTTGAGCCTATATATGTCATATGTCTTGCACATCTCAAGAAAATAATAATTTAACATTGTAACTATCAAATACACATTATGCAAACACTTGATTACAATCTCTTTGAAATATCTCCACATTATCCAAATAGCTCCCTAAGGGTACTCCTAAATTGCAAGAAACATAAATAAATACGATTTAAATAAGCAAATTTTAATAATAATATCATGATTCAATACATAGACTTGTATTATCAAAACATATATTATCGAAATTATCATCATAACCTATTCCCTTGTAAAAATAGGAAGTGTTTTGGGTCAATATAGCTCAATCATATTTGTTCGTACTACTAAAATTACACATTTTGATTTCTAATCTATCAACAAAGATGATAGTTCATGTATAGGTTGGACTCACCGGCATGTCGGTGTTACTTTGTTTTGTTATGTATTTAACTGTTTTTGTACTAGCGAACCTACGGGCGAATCTATAGAATCTATAGATTCGCCCGAAAGTCTAGATTTGTGTAGACATTAGTTTAGATCAGTCGCCGGGCGAATCTGTTTTGTGCCCGGCGAAGCTGATAGGTTGGCATGACAAATTCGCTCCTATGTCTGCACTATATATTGTAATGTTTTCTCATTTCAATACAAGTTTTGCAAGTTTATCAAACCCTAATTGTGTGTGTGTGACGGCTGATGTGCTAGGAGCTTATTATTATCATCTTTGTAGCTTGATTACCTCTGTTTGTGTTTATTTGATCTTTGTTATTGTTTATCAAGAGTATTTGGACTATGTTTCATTGAATCTTTGTGGGTTTTGTTGTTTATTAATCACCATAGCACTGAAATCTCGATCTGATGGACCAACAATATGGTATCAGATCCTTAGTGCTCTTGATTGTTTGATTATTGAGATTTTTATGAAGTTTGTGGGGTTTTTGTGTCAAAACACTATTTGATTCATTTCGGGACTGTTTATTGTGTTTTCGTTTTGGAATTTGCTTTGGGTTTGCCATATTTGGTAATAGGAAGCTACAGAAACAAACGGATCTTAAATTGGTTGTGTTTTGAGGCTGTTTGGTTATTTTGGACTGAGAAAGTTTTTCCCGTAAGTCAGCGAATCTAGACATTCATCCAGCGAACCTACTGTTCATCCAGCGAATCTATTGTATTTTTGTGATTTGGAAATTACTGCTTCTGATTAGCGAACCTGCCATATTTTTGAACGAAAGTTCAACTGTTTGATTCAGTGTGCAAGCGAATTTGCGCAGAATCTATTTTTGGGCACTAAAGTTTGTTCTGTGGGCGAAGCTGTCCAGCGAACTTGTGTTCATTGTCGAGCGAATCTGCAGTCTGCCGAGCGAATCTACTGAGCGAATCTGTTGTCAGCGATTCTAAAATCTGTTTTTGATTATGACTACATCAACCATAAACATGAATGATCTGGAGAGTGTTCAACCAAACAGGCCACCAAGGCTTGTAAGTGGTGAAAATTTTGAGGATTGGAAGCGGTGTTTGAAGGCGTTTTTCTACTATACTGATTATAATCAATGGGAGTCAATTGTTAATGGCCCTCACGTGCCAAAGAAGGTTGAAGGAACTATTACTTCACCAAACAATGATCCAAGTACCTACACTGAAGGTGATATCAAGTTACTTGATAGTGATAAAAGGCCCTTGGAGCTTTGATACTATGTCTACATCAAGATATTTACAACATGTTTGCTGAACACACAACTGCAAAAAGTTTGTATGATGCGTTGTGTGAGTTCTATGATGGTAACGAGGATCTGAAGTTGGACAGAAAAGCTCAAGCTGAGAAAGAGTTTAATTCATTTGTGGGGTATAAGCAAGAAAGTCTGACTGATATAACCAACCGTTTTCTATCTGTATCAAGCAATTTGAAAAACTATGAATAGTTAATCTTTAATATCTCCCCCAAAATTTCTATATGATAGCTATCTAATAAGAAATTTTTGTTTTTCAGATTTTCTTAAACTGTATACAAAATAAAGAAAAGAAATGAAATAAAATAAAATAAAATAGAAAATAAAAGAAGGAGCGAAGAAATATGTGACAACCGGATTCTCAAGGAAGAAATGAAAAAAAAAAATATATTTACATATTTACAAAGTCCATTTTTCTTAGACAAAGGTTTTCAAAAAGATATCAATCCCAGCATAGAAATCAGTTCATAAAAAACGTGCATCATTGTTATAACCCAAACCAGTCTTAAATCTAACCCCCCGTTGTTTCTTGCAGAGATCCTCCCTTTTCATGCTAGAGATGAAGACCTTTGTCTAAGAAAAATGGACTTTGTAAATATGTAAATATATTTTTTTTTCATTTTCTACCTTGAGAATCTGGTTGTCACATATTTCTTCGCTCCTTCTTTTATTCTTTATTTTATTTTATTTCATTTCTTTTCTTTATTCTATATATAGTTTAAGAAAATCTGAAAAACAAAAATTTCTTATTAGATAGCTATCATATAGAAATTTTGGGGGAGATATTAAAGATTAACTATTCATAGTTTTTCAAATTTTGCTATTTCAGGATCCCCGTTTTGAATTGATGTTGAAGAGACGTTGAAGGAGGTCAGAAGTATTGCGTTTGGGATATGTTAGATTTGCTCAGCCCGAAAACAAAGTAAACAGTGATTGTGTAGCCAAACACAAAGTTCAAGAACTCGATAATGAGGATTATCTCCTTGACATGATTGGTCTGCATAAAGATACAAGTCCTGTCAAAAATAGGTTGAGAGAGTCAAATCTTTGCATTGATTTCCCTAAAAAATCTCAAATCACCCACACCCTAGCCCTGAATTGAGTTTCTAGTTAGCAAAACAAAATAAAAAGCTGCTAGTGTTGCTCTTCAGAAAAACCTTTGAGTGAGTTACTTGTTAATTCCTCAGAATATATTGAGTCAAAGTGCTTAACTCCTATGCTATACAGAAGTATTGACCTGGAGTTGGTGGATCTTCTCTGTTATACGTCAGTGTAAACCTGAAGATTCACCGAGCATGCTCAAATCTTTATCTCCTATGTTATACGTCGGTATAGACCTGGAGCTCTAACCATTTGAGTTTCCCAAATAAAAAAGTCGCAATGTGTTCAAAAGAATCATTGTTGACAAGCTCTACTCCCAAAATATGCAAAATTGCAGAAAGTCAAAAGAGGCTCATAAATTGATCAATATTCAAGATTTGATCCATGAAATTCAAGCAAAGTCAATCATATTGCTCTATAAACCCTGATGATAGGACAAGTTCTTTTTACCAAGATGTCTGTGGGGACCGAGTTGCCTGAGCTTCTTCAATCAAACCAAAACATGATAAATGAAGCTGCTGATCTCTTGTTGAAAGGACTGAGGCATGGTTTAAATGGACAAACATATCTGCAATCCCACCAATCTATGATTCTCCGGATTCTGCTCGAAAAATGTCAAGAAAATATATATATATATATATATATATATATATATATATATATATATATATCCTATATATATATCCTTTTTAGTTTTAAATTTTAGTTTTACTTTCATTTTTATTTATTTATTTATTTTTTCATTCTATGTCTATATTTTTCAATTAAGTTTTTGTTTTTGAGCGTTGAAATCGCGGGGCGTTTTCATGGATTCGTAAAGGAAATAAATTTTAAGAAAATCCAAAAATATTTTATTTTTCAAAATTTCATCCCAGCGAAGCTATCAGCGAACCTACAGGTTTGCCCGGAACTTATTTAAGTCGCCTGACCTCTCTTGACCTTAAACTCCGAGCGAATCTGAAGTTCGCCCGATTGCAATAACAACGAACCTATAGTTGTATATATATGTGTTTTCTGCGAAACCGTTTCATAAGTTCGCTGTTACTGTTGCCGAGTCGTTTTCAAAAAAAAAAAGAACTCAAGTTCGATTCTTACTCACTGCTTTCACTATCAATTGAACCGTCTTTGATTCATTCTGGTATGAAAACGCTTTCATCTTAACTCATATTTCATTCGATTTACTGTGTATTAATCGCGTCAAATCCATTCGACCCGTTTAAATCTGTGTTGGTGATTGAACTGTGTTGTGCTTAATTGTTTAACAAATTAATGTGTTCGTCTTATGATTAATGGCTTGATTGTATGTTCTAATTGGTTTCTGTCTGTGTTTCTGCCCGTTTTTCAATTTCTAGGGTTCCAGCGAACCTAGTGTTCGTCTGGCGAACCTGAACGAAAGTTCAAAACTTTTGAGTGAATCTATGCGGATACGCCGCCCATGCATCAGCATAGATTCGCCCGATTGTTTCTAGCGAACCTATACATTCTCCCGACCATTGTGTCAGTTTTTCATGCCAGCAAATCTATAGGTTCTGGTGCCAAATCTCAGGTTCGCCTGATCAGTGAATCTGATTATGTCAGCGAATCTATAAACTGTTTCTAACTCATGTTTCTGATCAACTTCCGTTAGTGTTACAGGCATTATGTCTACGTTATTCTTCGAGAAGAAGTATAACATGTGCACGTTATTAGACGAAAATCATGAGAAGGCCACTGGATACAAGGATTGTATCAGGTGGCTGAAATCTTCTCAGATTCACTACGCCATATCACATTCACCAACTATATATGATCTGCATGTTCGAGATTTTTGGAGGACCGCAGTGATGAATGTCTCTAGGCAGCCATAAAGGATATGTTCAAAGGTAAATGGTCATGACATAGACTTTACTGAAGCCGATCTGGCTAGGGATTTAAGGTTAGAAGGTGATGTTGGAGATGAAGTAAAATTGACTGCTGAGGAGGTGTATGGTGCATTGAGGACGACTGGTTATGAAGGTCCGATTCCTGGAGAAAAGAAGATGGAATTTGTTAAGTCCTATCTGATCAAGGAATGGAGATACATTGCTCATGTGTTTATTATGTGCCTTGATCACAGAAAAGGAGGTACTGATGGTCTGAATCTGGATTGGGCTAGGGCAATGGTGCTATTTTGCAAAGGGAAAAAAGCAAATCTCACAAAGCTAATCTACAATTACATGCTTGAGAACATTCATGCTGCAAGAAAGGACAAATGGCTGCTGTATCCGCGATTCGTACAGATGATTCTTAATGACAAAAAGCCTGATTTGCCAGTTGTTGGTGAAACTCTGAATATTTGGTCGATGCATTCTAGGTTCTTCGGCGACTGCAAATCGGTACGATCAGATTGCGTAGGAAGAATATCTTACTTGTGGGAAAATATGTAACCGGCTGACAGATGGGTACATATTCAGAGATTGATTGAGATCGAAAGAAAAAGAGGAAGTGAGAATGTGGAGGTTGTAGAAAAGAAATTAAGGAAGAGAATACAGTATGCTAAGGAAAATGATTACTCGTTGGATAGAGAGATTGATGAGGTGCAGGCAGAATTAGATGCTGGTAGGAAAAAGGGGACAAAGAGAAAAAGTGATGCATCTGGTGAATTAGTGTGACGTGTGATGTGGTATGTGATAATAATATGATCAAATACATCAAATGCAACATACTTACACTTAACAAATCACCAACGGGTCGTGGGTCAACTCTGGTCAACTAAAATTCAAAATTGGTCAAACTTGGACAAAAAGTCAAACTTGGTCAAACTTGGACAAAAAGTAAAACTTTGTCAAACTTGCTCAGAAAGTCAAACTTGGTCAAAAAGTCAAACTTGGTCAAACCTGGACAAAAGTCAAACTATTCCGAACTCGCACAAACCGTATGACTATTTGGATGCATAGGGTTCTATGACCTTACACGAACACACATTAATAGACCTACTATTATTTAGGTTGTTGTATTACTGTGTGCTTTTAAAAACTGTTTGTTGTGCAACCTAAGGTGAGTTCACTAAACTGCACTTTTACTATTATACCCTTTTATGGGCTGAACACGAACGAATACTTTTACGGATTTACAAATTTAGTATGTCGCATGTCTGGATTAGAGCAACTTTTATTTTGTTCATGAAAGACCTCATGGATACCTAGTTGACCGTTAGTATTTGTGAAATAGCGGGGAAATTTTGAGTAGTACTACTGGGTTTGACAAACCCCACCCGGGCTAGTCGCGCTAGCACGACAGAAGGACCTGTCGAACGGGTGTTGAATGACCTAACATACATACATGTGCATCCTGATGGGATGTACGAACAGACAAAATGCACTTAATGTGTACATACGTCAGCTTCGGTCAGATATATACGACTCTAAGGACATGTACTGTAGACTAGCTACCTACAATGACATACTTAATTTATATATCTGCTTGCAACTGAACTGCTTGATTTTATACTACTATGTGAACTCACCAACCATCGTGTTGACACTTGTTAGTCTTTCACTGTTTCAGGTCACTGAGGTACATTGCACGTAGGGCATGGCCTGGCATCCTCGCAAATCATTAAAACATTTCTTGCATTAAAACTGTGTTTTGGGATTTGTAAACTATTTAAACTGCGTGTCTTGTGTCGGGCGCGTGTTTTTGCACATTTACTTTCTGCATGGTTTGGGTTTGCTTAAACTTACTTATTTATTACGCTTCCGCATAACTGAAATACTAATTACTCTGGTTGTCGTTTAAACTACCGCATTTAATGGGTAAACATTTGGTTTTTCAAAACTCATATAGAGTCGTTCGGTGTAATTAATGACTGGATCCTGGTTTGTCACGCCTCTGACGGTAAAACTCCGTTAGTGGATTTGGGGGTGTGACATAAGGTATCCGTTTTATAAATTCTTCTTGAATGTAGTGGAGTATTATCGGCTATCACTTTGTCAATTGGCTATGATTGGGGTCGCGAGAATCATGCATTTTGAAATTACTTGTTGGGCTCTTGGCCACAGACCATCTCTCTTGATGTTTCGCCGAATATTCAACTTGTGGAAAATGGCAATTGGTTCATCAGAGAAAACTCAGGTGAAGAATGGCTTGATTGTTTCGATCATCGGTTTAACTATGGGGTGAAAGGATCGGTTTTATCATGTCTCTAGCGATAAAGTCCCTTTTACGATGGCATGGAGTAAAGTCGAAGATTTTTTGAATGAGCAGCCACCTTTAGAGAGTGAAGTGGATGTTGTTTTATTGAAGATGTTGAGGTCTTCCTTATCTCGCTTGAGGACGTTTCTAGTTAAACTTGGCTTAAGCGAAAGGTGGAACAATGTGAGCACCGAACTAGTGATGGTTATTGATGGTGGAGGTATGTTTTCCATTTCCTTTCCCTATTTAGTTCATTTATTCCCCTTTTGTGTATAACTTTGCAGATGTAGGAGTATTTGATTGTAAGTCTTTGGAGGATGTTTTAGAGGTTGAACTCAGAGTGCCTGATGTTGCTGATGAGGTTGTTGGTATTGTCGAACGAACAAAAGGTTATAGGTATCATAGTAGGATACTTATGTTAGTGTTTTTGGGATATCATCTTCGAAGGTTATGGCCTCTACCAGCAAACCTAGGGTTCTCGTTCTCCGGTCTAGTAGGAATCGGATTTAGCCATGAAGATAAGGGTATGGAGAATGTTGGTAAGTATTGGATATGAAGGATGAAGCTACATATAACTAAGTCAATGCTCATGCTATAGTCAGTCCAAGAGATTATACAGAACATCTGCTGAATTCTATGAAATCACATTTTGTCTGCTGAAAGTGCCTGCTAAAACTGTATATATTGAATGACGGTTTTTTAGCAGGTATCTCCACAAGGTGAAGATCTTCAGGAGAGACAATGCTGTCAGAGCTGAATATTAGTGAAGACATCATAACATTCAATACCTGCTAAAGATCCACTATAAGTTTTCCTTTTGTGTACTATCCAATAGGAATCCATATTCATGGTATGTGATGCTATGAATAGACTAATGGTTGTAGTTGCCATTAGTCTTCTTGTCTAGAATAAATGACTAGGATCTGTTCCAGACTAGCATATAAACAACACTTGTATAGTTATGTGGTTAATCTTTGCATTGTAAACCCAAGCACATTTTGCAATATAAAGTGAAGTAAAAATACATTAAAAACTAATTCACACTTGTGATCATTGTGATTTATCAGAACTTGTTTAGATAAGATCCAACAAGTGGTATCAGAGCTTTGGCTCTTGGTTTGTTTAATCAACAAATCATACTGTTTTCTGTAAATCAAAGATCCTCACATTAGATCATTCGTTATCTTACAAATGGTTAGTTCTAGTATTGTTGCATCAGTTGCAACTCTTGTTGTGTCCAAACATAACATGAAGAATGGTACTCAAACTAAGCCACCAATTTCTCACAAGTTGGTTATGATACATGGAAGATTAGTGTTAGTGGCATATTTAGGCATTATTTATAATTCATTTAGCGGTTGTTTTGGTAGCATTTTATGCATTCATCACACGTATTATCGTTTATTTTGTGCATCAATTGTTTTAAGTGGAATGGAGTCTACTATCGATATTTTTATTGTTTTGTAGGTGTAAAAAAGGCGGATTGTAGGAAGTGAACGTTATGATGGAAGGGTTTTGTAAGAATATTGAAGATAAAGGGTTGTTCTTGAAGATTTATTTTGAAGTTTTATGATTGGGTTTATCTCTACAAGACTTAAATTAATATCTCTTGGATAGCTGGAAGAAAGGAGGGAGGATATTGATTTAATGGGCCATGTTTTTCAAAGGGTTAATCTCTTTTGAACGGAGTTGGAGAAAAAGAAGGAAGCACAAAAAATAAAAAGGGGATCACCACCATTGATGCGAATCGTATTATATGAAATGATGTATGAATCGGAAAATCAGGTTTTAAATTTATAAAGTGGAAAAACCTAACAAGTTCGCACAATCGGCAAGTGTACCGGTCGTATGTAGCAAGTTAAGTAAGTCCGGATATCGTACCCAAGAGATTTGAGTTTGGTGTCCTCTAATACCGGATCTTTATCGAATTCTAACCGATGTTAAAGAGTTGGGATTTTTAATTATAAAGACTAGATTAAACAAGCAAAAGACAATTTACCTAAAATTATCCTAAAAATAAGATTTTGACTAAGGAAAATTATCTAAAAATAAATAATGATAAAACTTAATTAAAATGGAAAATAAAGACGGAAATATGCTAACAGAGAATTATGAGTGAAATGATGACTACTTAGGCGGAAATCCTGATGATAATCTGACAACTCTCGGATTTTTGGATTTGTCGGCACCTGATCTGAGGATATATCTACTCAAAACAATCTAACAAATCAGTACCTACTACTAAGGTCTTGTGGGTGCTAGAAAGTCCTAAAATAAATATGTGAAGCTTACGGTGTGAGGAATGTCTATAAATCACTCCTGGATGTCTAAGGGATCCTAAACTGGCTCGCCTCTCAGCTTACTAGTCCATTTATCCTAGATACTGACTCAACCGGTAAACTAAAATAACGTGATCAATCGGTTTGTTATAAATTAAGACTAGATAACAGAAGTTGTCAGTTTTTATTAAGCAAAACCCACTCTCGTAGTGTTTTAACCCAAACCAACTAACAAAAAGATGAAATCTACAAACTCCTACCTTCTGGTAGCGAGTCCGGCTAGCACATTGGCTCAAATCCACAAATCAATCTCATCTTATGGATATCTATTCCTAGATCTATCCAAATAATGTCTTAATCAAGCAATTTTAATACTAAAAATATGATCTTTATTACAATGTTATCAAATCAATGCAACATCAACCATAATCAAGACAAGATATCATTAAGGATCATACAACCAATACACATATTGCATACATAATCATGAACAAATCAATTTTCTCACTTAGAACATCCATCCAACATATCAAAATCAACCAAAAGTCATCAAATCATCATCAATCATCCATAAAGCCTAAGTAGTCATACTAAATCTAGCCAAATATCAACATGATCCTCAAATCCAACATCAACATGTCTAGATCTAACATCGTATCAACACTAACTAAGTGAAATCAAGTGCAAAGTTACAAAAGAGAATAGATCACACCCGGATTGGCCACCAATCTTCAAATCAAAGCTTGGATCAACATGATCTTCCACTCCAATCTTCAAAACAACAATTTAATCTTTAACCCATCAACAATCTTTAAGATCTTCAAAGAGAATCTTCAAATCTTCAAGATCAAAGATCAAAATACCAATCAAAGCTTGAATCCACACCAATATGCACTTATGATCACCCCTAAAGACCCTCTCAGAGATTTCCAGCCGTTTTATGTTTTTTAGGAAAGATGTGATGCCCTAAAATCCATCAAGAGATGAATTTATTGTGAAAAAGTAGGTTTTTTCACGTCAGAATGACCTGAAGAACCGTTGCGCTTGATCAGATGGGTCCAACGAACCTTTGGGCGGGGGAAATGGCATTTTTTTCAGTTCCAGACGCCCAGAGAACCGTTAAGCATTCTTGGGGGGGCTCCAGCGGTTCTGCAGGTTGGTCACGGGGCTCGTTTTCTTGTTTTCGTCCTGTTTCGCTCTGAAACCGCTTCTTTCATTATTATTACCTAAAAATAAAAGATAAAGATAATAAGTAACTAAAAATAAAATATATTTACATAAAATGAGGATAAAGACGTGAAATATGTCAATAAAACCATGTGTTTTAACAACACATCAATTCCCAAATATATACAAACATATACAACACAATTCCCAAACAAAAACGCTTCCATCGAGTAAAATCGAATCGAACCGCGAGATCCATAACTTTATTATTATGTTTATTATAACGATCAAAGATTAACAACCCACTAACAAGGTGAAGCAATTTTAAAACCAAAGTCTACCCAATCAAGCTTTGTTCACCTTCAAGTATCAAACTATACATACTTGCACCCCTCACTATCACTCAACCACTCGGGCTAAATATGAAATTTGGGAGTGAACTCTCAATACCGATTAAAGTAGTGCAATATAAACATAAGCTTGTATGCAAATCATATCTCCACCTTTTGACAAGAAATTAACAAGAATCAAGAGGTCTTTATTCGGGGTGTAACGTGGCTAGGGCTAGAGGTAGGATAAACAAAGGAAAAACAAACGAAAAGTGCTAAAAACCCGACTTTATCAACATCTAAACAATCAAAACAACTAACTTGTAACCAAAATCCAAAACTTGGATCCCAAACCTAATATACTATCAACTTAGGGTCAATTTTCTTACCATTTTACTTCTTTTCTCATTTTTCTCAACATTTTTCTTTTTCATTTTTTTCTTCTTTTATTCATTTTTTTTATATTTTCGTATAAACATTTATTCATGCTTTCTGACTATATTCAAACTTCTAAAAACTTCTCAAAATAACAAACTACTTAAAACAATAAAAAGCTTTGTTTAAACATTTTTATATTTTCGTATAAACATTTATTCATGCTTTCTGACTATATTCAAACATCTAAAAACTTCTCAAAATAACAAACTACTTAAAAAAATAAAAAGCTTTGTTTAAACACTAACTTAGCCGGATTTTCAAACACTTGGGCCAAAGCAAAAAGGTTAAAATATATACGAAAGGAAATTGCAAAATGGGTCAAACAAATAAAAAAGCTAAGGCTCAGACGGGGTAACTAGGGGCAGGTGTATACAGGTCGGAATAGGTGAATATTAAAGGCGTCAATCATATTCTTGTTTTAATTTCAAGTCTAAGGTCTCAAAATGCATCAAAGCATATAAGTTCTATAAATGCAACTACAATAATGGTCAAACTCTCAACAAATGAATAATGAGCATATATATAATCAAGTAAAGCTCAATAATCAGGCTCAAATCCTCAGAAGACAAGGGGTATGAGATAATGATGCAAGCATTGTATAATTTTTAAATGTCTGGTTCATTCCACTATCTTAGGCATCCCAAGATTTTATTTTTATTAAAAATGCTAGTTAGGAAAACTTTTCTTGTTTTATTTAGTTATATTATATATAAAAAGTTCAGAACCCGCAAATCCAAACCGACCGACCTTTTGTCAATGATTTTCATTGAATGAGACGCGTCTTTTGTGCAAAAAGGTCACAAAAACGGGACAAGCCTTTAAAAAAATAACTTTTATTCTATTTTTTGTATTTTTTAGAATTTTCAAATTTTTATGTATTTTAATAATTTTCTGAATTTTTTTAAATAGAAAAAGTCAACCGAACCACTCCCGAATGGAGATTGAGTACGAGAGTGGCTTGATTGAAAAAATAAAAACTAAAAACTAAAAACCTAGCTATAAAATCCATCCCCACACTTGAAACACACATTGTCCCCAATGTGTACTAACTATAGAAGTGCTTAAAAAAACTTCAAAATAGAATAAAATAAATAACAAGGAAAAGGATAAACGAACTCCCCTGAAATGCAGCATGAAATGATAACCAATAATCAGGAAACTCTACTACCACTGTGCAAGCAATCCCCACCATGTAATCTCAATCAGGAGGCTTTTCCTTTATTCTCTTCCCACTTGTCTTACTCAACTTCTTCCTCATACCGTTTACTGGGAAGAATGCAACGATAAAATCGAAATGAACTCGAATAAATGTAACTAAATCAACCCACCAATCGTTAAACCTTCCTCTTCGTGTCCTCTCCTATGGTGACTCTGATATGGGTGGCGATCCATCGTCTTCTCCTTCCACATGCCGACTAAACTCAATGTGATGTGTTTTCTTTGTTTCCTTAGTCACTTCCTCCTTTTCATGTACCTCCTCACACTTTCTTACTTGCTTCCCAAATATCAAAGTTTCTAACTCAACAAGATCACTAATAGGGTCAGATGACGTTCCCTTCTCTCCCAGGGTTGATATACCAAACATGTAACACCCACCTTTCGGCAAGCATCACAGTTGACATGCATACGCATAAAAACAACCACACATTTAATAAAAACTTCATTGCAGCAAAAATACTTGTTAGAACATTATTACATAATTTAAAATTTGTCTTAATTATCTCAAAAACATATTCAAATCATAGTAAGTTCATTAAAACTTCATCTTCAGATATGCCAGCCTTCAAAAGCATTTCCTAGCTCATGCCCATGCCAAGCAACTCTCTTATTCTCCTGACATGCACATCATTCTAACATGCATACAAAAGTCAGCTACGCTGAGTGAGTTCTAGTTTTAAAACGTTACTAAGCACATTCCATATCTTCCTTGTATAACACATGAATAATATCATCTCATCGTATTTCACATTCATGTATTACATAAACGTAATATCTTTGCCTATTAGAAGGTTATCATGCTTTCTTCAATCACAAAAGACCCAATTAGTGGTTCTTAACTGGTTTTATATGCTCCCCAGTAGGATTCTTAGCTGGTTTTATATGATCCCCAGTAGGATTCTTGACTGGTTTTATATGATCCCCAGTAGGATTCTTGGCTGGTTTTATATGATCCCAGCAGGATTCTTGGCTGGTTTTAAGGCATACATTCATTTACGTATAAGTATATAGCTAATTATTCTTACATCATTATCATACTTCGCGTACTTCACGTATTATCACTTAACAGTTCATGGGAAGACATCGGTATGCATGTTAGCCTAAAAACATGTTTGAAATGAAACGGGAGTGAGGTCTAGAACTCACCTGGTTCTTGGAAAATCTTGCTTGTTTGGACAAGGTTAAGGTAGTGGTAATGGTGCACGATCTGCTTTAAGTTATTATGGAAAATCTTCATTTCTACTTTAGTTTCGCAAACAGTTTCGCAGAGACAAACCACAGTGTCGCATGCTGCTTTAGCAGAACCTTCACTTGTAGTTTCGCAAGGCTCTTGCCCAACTTTCATTGGGACTTAAACTACTTTCGCAAGCACACTCAGACACACGACATAAAATCTAGACATTACAGTTTCGCAAAAAGAACAACAGTTGCGCATTATGAGTCCTTGGTTTCGCAAAACGGGGTTTCACCTCGGTTTCAACCCAAAATCTCTGTTTTTCAACCAAATCTCTAACTTTTTACGTCTAAAACCTATTTTTATCATTTATATGACCAAGTCTAAGCTTTTTAAACGATTCCAATCGTAAAAATACAACCTTTATTGATTTCTTTGAAACTTTTGATAACCTTAAAAACTCCATTAATGGCCAGATCTATTTTGTGTTATGAAAACATGTTTTTGGGGATGGTTTTACCTTAACTACTTGTTGCTAACACCTTGAAAGTTCCAGATCTAGCCTTTGGATATCAAAATCTTGATTTTTCTTCTTTCTTGCCTTAGTTTTCTTAAAAAAGATTAGGGTTTGTGTGTGTTTGGTGTTGTGAGGATGGTGAAGAGTGGATGGTGGCTGGAAATGGTGGTTAATATAGTAGGGTTTTCCCAATTGGGTAGGGTTTTAGGTGGGCTTGGACTTTAATTAGGTAATTAGGCTATTTTAGGAAAGTTTTTAATTACCATTTACCATTTTAGGATTAATTCACTCTTTCATCCTTAATGGCCTATAATTAAATATTTCATTCATCCTTCATTCATTACATCATAACCTCTTCATTAATCATTCCCTTTTCTAATTACTAAGTAATTAGTTATCACGTTTTACATTTTCGTGCATTTATAATCATTTTCGTTCGTCATCGTACCTATCATAATCGTCATATTTATCATAAACATAGCATATATCATAAGCGTCATACATCATTTTCATCATAATCATTTAAATTTACGTTTCTACCTACATAATTACGTAAAGATGTCTTACCATAAAATCGGGGCGTTATAAAACAACTCATCACCAAACTCATCCTCCCAATCGAACACAACTCCGACACCCTCAAACTCATCAACAACTCCAACATCCGCATCCACAGTATCTAACTCAGTCTGAACCGGATGTGGGACATGTGTGAAAATATGTGGAATTGCAAAAAAGCGCATTATTTATTATCGTCTGCGATTTTGAAAATTCCTCAACCAGATCAGTGGAGGGACTAGTGTCAAAAAAAGTACCCTCGGCTGATGATTGGTAGTAATCTAGGCGATCGAAACTCCCAACTCTTCTGTCGTACGAACCAAGTCCTCGGATTCTTTAAGTCTAATCGCACGTTCCTCGCCACTTTGCTCATGTTGTGAAGCAAGATAGTTTTGGAACACTTGGTTCATCTCAAACATAGTTGTGTGCAGATCGGGTGTGGATGGGGGTCCCTTGTCTGGTGGAGTGTAATGATAATGACCATCATAACCTGCAGAGTATCCTTGTGAGTAGCTACAATAATATGTATAATGGGGTCCTCCACATATCTCGCACTAAACACTCATCTGAAGATCCTCATAGCCATAATTGTTGCCTTCATAACCATCCGCATAGTAGCCATCCATGAGAAAAACTGCAAAAAGAAACTCAAAACACACAGATCACGGACATCAGATAGAAAAAAATCTAAACAATAAGATAAAAAAAATTAACTAAAAATCTAAAACAAAATAAGTTTACACTAGACATAGGAAAAAATAGCAAGCAAATAATCAAATATATACTAAACTAGCAAGAAAAATAGCAAGTAACAATGGTTAGACCCCTGACTCGGATCTTTCATAAAGTCGCCAAAAATGCTCAAATCCCCGGCAACGACGCCAAAAACTTGATGCGAATCGTATGGTATATGAAAATGATGTATGGATCGGAAAATCAGGTTTTAAATTTATAAAGTGGAAAAACCTAACAAGTTCACATAATCGGCAAGTGTACCAGTCGTATGTAGCAAGTTAAGTAAGTCCGGATATCGTACCCAAGAGATTTAAGTTTGGCGTCCTCTAGTACCGGATCTTTATCGAATTCTAACAGATGTAAAAGAGTTGGGATTTTTAATTATCAGGACTAGATTAAAAAAACAAAAGACAATTTACCTAAAATTATCCTAAAAATAAGATTTTGACTAAGGAAAATTATCTAAAAATAGACAAAGGATAAACACTTAATTAAAATGGAAACTATAGACGAAAATAAGCTAACAGAGAACTATGAGTGAAATGATGAATACTTAGGCGGGAATCCTTATGATAATCTGACAACTCTCGGCTTTCTGGATATATCGTCACCTGATCTGAGGATATATCTACTCAAAACAATGTAACACATCAGTACCTACTACTAAGGTCTCGTGGGTGCTAGAAAGTCCTAAAATAAATATGTGAAGCTTACGGTGTGAGGAATGTCTACAAATCACTACCGGATGTCTAAGGGATCCTAAACTGGCTCGCCTCTCAGCTTACTAGTCCATTTATCCTAGAAACTAACTCAATCAGTAAACTAAAATAACGGGATCAATCGATTTGTTATAAATTAAGACTAGATAACACAAGTTGTTAGTTTTTATTAAGCAAAACCCACTCCCGTAGCGTTTTAACCCAAACCAACTAACAAAAACATGAAATCTACATACTCCTACCTTCTGGTAGCGAGTACGGCTAGCACATCGGCTCAAATCCACAAATCAATCTCATCTTATGGATATCTATTCCTAGATCTATTCAAATAATGCCTCAATCTAGCGATTTTAACACTAAAAATATGATCTTTATTACAAAGTTATCAAATCAATGCAACATGATGATAATTTGACAACTCTCGGCTTACTGGATATGTCGGCACCCGATCTGAGAATATATCTAATCAAAAAAATCTAACACATCAGTACCTACTATTAAAATCTCGTGGGTGCTAGAAAGTCCTAAAGTAAATATGTGAAGCTCACGGTGTGAGGAATTTCTACAAATCACTCCCGGATGTCTAAGGGATCCTAAACTGGCTCGCGTCTCAGCTTACTAGTCCATTTATCTTAGAAACTGGCTCAATCAATAAACTAAACTAACGGGATCAACCGATTTATGATCAATCAAGACTAGATAACACAAGTTGCTAGTTTTTATTAAGCAAAACCTACTCCCGTAGTATTTTAACCCAAACCAACTAACAAAAGGATGAAATCTACAAACTCTCACCTTCCGGTAACGAGTCCGGCTAGCATATCGGCTCAAATCCACAAATCAATATCAACTTATGAGTATCTATTAATTCCTAGATTTACCCAAATGATGATTTAATCTAGTGGACTAAACACCAAAAATGTGAACTTTATTATCAAGTTATCAAATCAAGATAATACTTTCCACAATCAAGTCAAGATCTCAATATGAATCATAAATCAACACACATATTGCATACAAGATCATCATAAACCAATTTTCTCACATAGAACATCCATCCAACATATCAAAATAAACCAAAAGTCATTATATCATCGTCAATCATCCATAATGCCAAAATAGTCATACTAAATCTAGCGAATCATCATCAAAAATACCAAATCCAACATGAACAAGACTAGATGTAGCATAATTTTAACTAAAAACAACAAATCAAGTTCAATTGTTTAAAGTTTAGAGTAAATCACACCCGAAATGGCCACCAATCTTCAATAAAAGCTTGAATCTACAAGTTCTTCTAGCTTCAATCTTCAAATCAGCAACTCTAGAGCTTCGATCCATCTTCAAGATCTTCAAGAATAATCTTCAAAACCTTCAAAATCCAAGATCCAAGCTTTAGATTATGGCTTTAATCCTCCAAACTAACACCCAAGATCACCCCAAAGACTCATTCCTCTGTTCTCAGTCGTTTTTGGATAGGTGTGATGCCCTAAAATCCATCAAGAGATGAATTTATAGTGAAAAAGTAGGTTTTTTCATGTCAGAATGACCCGGGGAACCGTTGGGCTTGATCAGATGGGTCCAGTGAACTGTTGGGCGGGGGAAATGGCATTGTTTTCAGTTCCAGGCGCCCATAGAACCGTTGGGCGTTCCTGGGGGCTCCAGCGTTTCTCCGGGTTGGTCACGAGGCTCGTTTTCTTCTCGTTTTCGTCCCGTTTCGCTCCGAAACCGCTTCTCTCATTATTATTACCCAAAAATAATAGATAAAGATAATAAGTAACTATGAATAAAATATATTTACATAAAATGAGGATAAAGACGTGAAATATGTCAATAAAACCATGTGTTTTAACAACACATCAACCATCAATTATTGGAGGCATGCAAACGGCAGCAGAGGGCGAAAGATATTTTTTTTGGTTAGTGGCTTTTGGTTTTAGAAGTGAACAATTAATTGTTTCTAGATTTGTAAGTCAATTTTCATGTTTAATTTCTTATTTGGATTGATTGATCTAACCATGTGTGGCTAGAAACATTAGTTTTGGCCCTTGGGTAATTTCTTTGGTTTTGATTCGCAACTTATGTGAAACGGTTGTGTTGATTTAATTATCTAGTGATTTCATTTGAGTAATTTCTTAATCTTCAAAATCGGGTTTCAATCCGGGTTAAATTAGATTGTTAGTAAACTTGTCAACTTATTAATTTTTCTAATAAAGTTCTTTAATTTTTAAAACTCTAATCAAGTTTTGATTTTTAATGCAACGAACAAATAACGGTTCGCGTTTGTCTATCATAGAAAATATTTAATGTGATTAAACACTCCGAATGGCGTGGGTGTTTAATAATAATCGGTACCTTTATCACCGCAACCCGCACGCTAAGATCTAAACGGCGTGAGCTTATTGTAGCAGGTTGGCTCTAGTCAATCAACTGCTTGATTAGACATTAGATGAAGTGGACGCCCGAACGGTGTGGCGTCTAGTACCGCTACGAGTCACTTAATAAAAAGATTAATATATAGTAACCGTTAATGATCATAAGCCGAATCCAACCAAGGAATAACTCTTGTGTTGAAACTATTTTATAAAATTTGATTTTCTTCACATTTTATAGTCATTTATAATTTTCTAAGTAAAAAATCAAAACTATAATTTTTTGGACAGAACCTTAACACAGTCGCGTCAGATTTCCTTCGCATTTTCAGCACGGCCGTGTCAGCTTGCTGTTGAAATTTTTACATTTTTTTTTAACTTTTTCCAGTTTTAGTTTCTAAATAAAATCCCCCTCTCTTTTAGTTAAAATTCAACCTAAGTAACTGTACTCAAACATTTTTGGTATTAAAAATTATTAACACGTATCCCTGAGGACACGAATCCTACTTTCCATATACTAGTAGGTTCACTTATTATATTATTTGTTGGATTCGATACCAATAAAATTGGCTCCGTTGCCGGGGATAGACGATTCTAATCGTTTTATGCCAAGATATTTTCGTACAGGTACACTACTTGATATTGACCCTGAGATAGAGAAAACCGCAAAAAGGTTAAGGAAGCAAGCCAAAATCCGAAAGAAGTTAGAAAGCTCCTCATCCTCTACATATCCGCTCATCAATATTTGGCAAGACATATCCTTGTCAAGTGAATATGAAACTGAACCCGAATCACCATCACATCTACAAACTCCACCACTCTCACCTACCAATACCTACCAACAACCAAACTCACCCGAACAAACCATGGCAGCTGAACAAACCCTTAGACAATGGGCGACTCATGATGTTTCCTAACAACCCCTTTGCATCAATTACCCCGCCATGGAAAACTTTAAGCTCAAATCAGGCCTTATCCACTTATTGCCTATATTTCGTGGCTTAGAGAATGAAGACCCTCACAAGTTCTTGAAAGAATTCCACATTGTGTGTTCCAGGATGAAGCCTCACAATGTTACAGAAGATCAAATCAAGCTAAGGGCATTCCCCTTTGTCGTGCATGATTCAGCTAAAGAATGGTTATATTACCTACCATCGGGGTCGGTAAGCACATGGAATGGTCTTGCAAAGCTGTTTCTAGACAAGTATTTCCGGGAAGTTAAAGCCTCCATCCTTCGCAAAGAAATAATTCGGATAAAATAAGCCAAAAGGGAAGCTTTGCACACTTACTGGGAAAGGTTCAAGAAATTATGTGCTCGATGCCCATAACATGGCATATCTGAGCATCAACTCCTTCAGTACTTTTGTGAAGGATTAGACCCACTTGAGAGGCTTTTGATAAACGCCTCTACATGGAGGAGCCCTACTAGACAAAACTCCAACTCAAATCAGGGCACTAATCACTTCCATAGCAGAAGATACAAAACATTCCTCAAGGGATGATGGATGGTATGAAGACACACCCCGAGCAGTAAAAGAAGTCAATACACCTCACATTGAGTATCAACTTGCAGAGTTAACAAAAGTTGTTATGCAACTTACCAAAGAAAAGAGTGTTGTCTCAACACCACATGCTTGTGGAATATGCCTACACTATGGGCATCCTACCGATATATGCCCCATACTTCAAGATGATGTAGAGCAAGCACAAGCAATGGGAGGTTATATGGGTCAAAGTTCAAGATCATATGAACAACGTCGGGGCAATTAGAATTGGGGACAATCTCCCAACATGGGTTATCAACAAAGACCTACACAATATCAACAAGGTCCTCCTTTTCAGATGCAAGGTGCCCAATATAACTTTCAGTCTCAACAACAACCATTTGCACAACAACAAGCAAGTGGCGCAGGAATGTCTTTACAAGACATTGTCAAGTGGTTAGCAACTAGTACATAAACTTTATAGCAAGAGACGAAAGCGTTCCAGCAAGAAACTAAAGCTAGAATCAAGAAATTGGAGCAACAAATGGCACAACTTGCTAGCTCGGTGAGCAAGATAGAGTCTCAAGGTAAGCTACCTCCACAAACTGAGAACAATCCTAAGCACAATGTGTTTTCTATTACTTTGAGAAGTGGAAATAGCTATGATGGCCCGAAAGTACAAACAGAAGAGGAAGAGGTTGTTGTTGAGAAAGAGAAATTGGGAAGGAGGATACACCAAAACCGAGTGAACTAAAGGTAAAGTACACCCTCCTCCTTCACTTCCCTCAAGGTTTCAAAGCACACAAAAGCAAAGGGAGGAACAAGAAATTATGGAGACTTTTCGAAAGGTTGAGGTAAACATCCAGCTTCTTGATGCTATTAAACAAGTTCTACGATATGCTAAATTCTTGAAGGAACTTTGAACATCAAAGAAGAAGCTAAAAGGTGATGAAACAGTAAAGGTTACCACCAAGAGATTACCACCAAAGTGTAAGGATCCAGGTGTATTCACGGTTCCTTGCAAATTGGGGAATCTTAGTATACCTCGATCCATGCTCGACCTTGGAGCCTTTGTTAATGTCCTACCATACTCAATTTTTAAAACACTTAAAGTATGAGTGTTAAAGAGGACAAGGTAGTCATTCAATTGGCCGATAAGTCCATAGTACACCCAAAAGGTGTATTAGCGGATGTATTAGTCCAAGTGAATGAATTGGTATTTCCCAGATATTTTTATGTGTTAGACATATAGGGTGTTCATGGTTCGGTTTAAAACCGTGAAACCGTCCAAACCGGTCATCGGTTTGGCTTCATGGTCGGTTTTATTTTTAACTTTCGGTCGGTCGGCTTCAAAAAATTTAAACCGTAATGAACAGTTTGGCTTATTGTTTTTACCCGGTTGGATAAAACCGGACCGGACCGTAGGATTTAAGTATTTCAAAATTATATATTTTTTATATTAGATATATAATTATTTATAATATTTCATATTATATATTAGTAAATGTTTTTTTAGTTTTAGCATAGCCCATTAGCCCGAGCAAACTAATGTTTAGATAATTGAAGCCCAAAATGATTATCCTATATATTTTAACATAGCCCGTTAGCCCGAGCAAACTATGTTTTGACCTGGTTTGTTTTGAACACTTAATTACTTTAAGCTTCTTTGTGTATTTTGGCAGTTTATTCTAAGCTTTTATTAGAATAATTTTGTACTTATTATGTGTTTATTTGGTGTATATGTTTTTTAACAACATGTTAATTAGGTGTTGATTTTTTTGACATCTTATATTAACACAAAGATGAACATGTATAGTATATAAGCCCAATATAGGCCCAAACCGTGAAACCAAACCGGAGCCAAACCGTTAGTAACGGTTTGGTTTGGTTTGTGTTTTCAATGGTTCGGCTTCGGTTTTCGATATGCAAAAATCGTACTAACGGTTTGGCTTACGGTTTGATCAAAAAGCCGTCAAAACCAAACCGTGAACACCCCTAGACATGGAGGGCGATGACGTCTCAAACTTGAGTTCTATTTTGTTAGGGAGACCATTCTTAAAACTACTAGAACTAAAATTTATGTTTATAACGGTACTCTTTCTATGGAGTTTGATGGGGAGATCATAAGTTTTAACATAGATGATGCTATTCGTTACCCTAGTGATGTTTCTTCTTTAAATTGGTTAGATGTTATTAAACCTTTAACTGTTGAATGCTCAATGTTATCTAATCATGATATGCTAGCTTTAGTTGCTAACAAAAGAGTTGATGAAGAGAAACACAAGAACATGCTAAGAAGTTCAAGCTTGGGGAGGTGTTGAAGAAGCTCGTAAATTTTATGGATAAAAGGAAGTGAACAAGGTACAAAAAACGGAGAATAAAGTACAAAATTCTAACATTATTTCGTTTATTGTACAGGAACCGGGTTGAGCAAATGTTGAAAGGGTCTATGTCTAGCCAAAGACGTAAAAGAAAGGCGCTATACGGGAGACAACCCGTACTCTATAGTTTTCGTTTTTATTTCTTTCAGTATGTATATATATATATATATATATATTTTGTTAAAAGAAACAAAACAAAAAAAATCTTTTTTTTAGTGCAAAACAGCAGCTTGACACGTCCGTGATGGAAATCCTTTACAAACTGGACACGGTCGTGTTAACATTCTAAAAAAAAGGGTTCTTCATTTCACGAGTGCCATAACCCCCACCATCTTCATTTTTGCCACCACTCCGAGTCTCCGACCAAGCACTACAACCACCACAACGGCGACAACTCCACCTATCTCACCACTCGCCGTCGCCCTCTATCAACCACCCACTTCATCTCCGCCTGCTTTGTTACCGTCATAAACGCACTCACCACCCTCCTTCCCATCGCACTTGTTACAACCAATGCAGAACCACCATCCGCAACCGCCTCCTAGGCATGATGTTTATTTTCACAGTGATTTGAACCTCCGCGTAGGGTTTTTGCTGATTTGAATTCAAGTCCAGGTAAGTTTCCTAATCCTGATTGTACTTTGATTTTGGGTTCTAGATGAATTCTTCTAATTGTGGGTTCCATATGAATATGGATTTTATGAAGCAGTGCTAGATGATTCAAGTTGATAAGTGATTTGGTATATGATTAAAGCTGCTTTAAGTGTCTAGATGAAGTCTGGTATTTTTGATTTGTGGAGCAGTGTGTTATGAGATCCAAATACCAGATCTAATTTTGTATATGATTGGAGTTTTTGATGAAGTGATTCGAAGTAATTTGAGGTTATGGTTCAAGATTGATTATTTAGCCAAGGTTATTCAACACGTACTATAAGTTTAGTTGGCTACTTGATTAAGAATATAATGAGTTTTTTTAGTTGAATGAAGCTGTTTTGGTTTAGCTAGGTGAATTGTTTTGGTTTGGCTGAAAGTTAAGCAAGTTGGTTTAAGGTTGGTAATATGTCGGTTTGATGTTATTAAATTGGGTTCGGGCTGTTCATTTGATTGAATTGGCTAGGTTTAAGGTTATATATTTGACTAGGTTAGCACCCGTGGATACTCACGGGGTTGAACGATAAAAGTATTTATATAATTTTATATTAAAATGAGTATTAACTTACTGCGTTACACCAAATTAAGTAATAACACAGAGCAAACAAAGTACATTATAAAATATAAATTAATTATAATTAATATCACGACCATGAACAATATGAAAATATTAGGATAACTTAGCTTTTGAACATTTTTAAAAAGTGTATGTTAGTTTTAAATATGTTCCATCTTTATTAATAAATATAGATGTAGATAGGAAAGTGGTGAGGAGAGCTGAGAAAGTGACAAGTGGCACAACGTGAATCAATTGCTTAGCGATTTATTAGAAGAGAAGATTGGGTTGACAATTTGATTTAGGCTATATGGTTGAAACATTTGGTTCTTATCTAAGTAATTTTGATAGAAGATATTTTGAGGTAGGTGGAGTGATTGAAGGTAATTAAGGTGTTTTGTGGGTTTGGGATTTATTGACCTAAGTAGTTGTTTATCGAAGCCATTATGTTAGTTAAATGGGTTGGAATGTTGTCCATCTTTATGGCTTTATATATCCATTTTGAGCTAACTTTGTTGTTGAGAATGTCATGAATAGGTTATGGATTTTGTATAGAGCAGAGTTTGATTACCTTGAAATCGCATCATTAAGTTGAATGGCTTTGAAAGCATGGGTTGAATGGATTGATTTGTCCAAGTTGCACAGCTTCGCCTACACTTTGATAGTTTCATTCCACACTTCTCCTACAAGCCTTGAGGACGATCTTAATTCTGAGGGAACTGAGACCTAGCAAAAATAGGTTGAGAGCCAAGTCCATTTGATAAATGTATGAAAAAAAAGAAAAAAAATGCCAAAAAGAAGGGCAAGAAAAAGGAAAAAAAATGAATAAGTTATGTGACGTGAGAAAAAAAAAGCAAAAAAAAATCCACTTGCATGTTATCACACTCACAACGCTACACAAATCATATGTGATTCCGTGTGGTCAAAGATCAATTGCTCTCTACAGTCCTTGAGGTTAGGAAGGTTTCCACCGTGTGAAGAAAGGTGTTTGGCACATTTAATTAATCAACTTAACATGGACTAATTCTTATGAAACGATAAATCCGAGGTTTGAGGGTTATAGGACCATAACTAGCAAATTGGGTTTGTGTTAATGAAAATCTTGAAAGACTTTAAGCATGCCAATTGAAAGTTAGCATAATAATATTATTTCATGCTTATAATTCTTATCCGAGACGAGAATAGGTGTATTTATTTCTTAAGCATGCTAGTTTGTGTTTTGTTTTTGTTTCTTTTGGTTTTACTTTCTTAGTTTTGCCTTATTCTTGACTTTCTTGAGGACAAGGAAAGGTTTAAGCTTGGGGAGATTTGTTAGTGGCATATTTAGGCATTAATTATAATTCATTTAGCGGTTGTTTTGGTAGCATTTTATGCATTCATCGCATGTATTATCGTTTATTTTGTGCATCAATTGTTTTAAGTGGAATGGAGTCTACTGTCAATATTTTTATTGTTTTGTAGGTGTAAAAAGGCGGGTTGCGGGAAGTGAACGTTATGATGGAAGAGTTTTGGAAGAATATTGAAGATAAAGGGTTGTTCTTGAAGATTTATTTTGAAGTTTTATGATTGGGCTTATCTCTACAAGACTTAAATTAATATCTCATGGATAGTTGGAAGAAAGGAGGGAGGATATTGATTTAATAGGCCATGTTTTCAAAGGGTTAATCCCTTTTGAATGGAGCTGGAGAAAAAGAAGGAAGCATAAAAATTAAAAAGGATCACCACCATCAATTATTGGAGGCACGCAAACAGGAGTAGAGGGAGAAATATATTTTTTTTGGTTTGGGGCTTTTGGTTTTAGAAGTGAACAATTAATTGTTTCTAATTTTGTAAGTCAATTTTCATGTTTAATTTCTTATTTGGATTGATTGATCTAGCTATGTCTGGCTAGAAACATTAGTTTTGGCACTTGGGTAATTTCTTTGGTTTTGATTCGCAAACTTATGTGAAACGGTTGTGCTGATTTCATTATCTAGTGATTTTGTTTGATTAATTTCTTGATCTTCAAAACCGGGTTTCAATCCGGGGTCAAATTAGATTGTTGGTAAACTTAATCAACTTATTAATTTTTCTAATAAAGTTCTTTAATTTTTAAAACTCTAATCAAGTTTTGATTTTAATGCAGGGAACAAATAACGGTTCGCATTTGTCTATGAACTCGAATTCGTTATAGAAACTATTTAATGTGAATAAACACTCCGAACGGCGTGAGTGTTTAATAATAATCGGATCTTTTATCACCGCAAACCGCACGCTCAGATCCGAACGGCGTGAGCTTAGAGTAGCAGGTTGGCTCTAGTCAACGAACTGCGCTTGATTAGACATTAGATGAAGTGGACGCCCGAACGGTGAGTCACTTAATAAAAAGGTTAATATATAGCAATCTTTAATGATCATAAGCCGAATCAAACCAATGAATAACCCTTGCGTTGAAACTATTTTATAAACTTTGATTTTTCTTCACATTTTATAGCCATTTATAAATTTCTAAGTAAAAAACCAAAACTCGAATCTTTTGGACAGAACCTTAACACGGCCGCGTCTGATTTCCTTTGCATTTTCAGCATGGCCGTGTCAACGTGCTGTTGAAAATTTTTCATTTTTTTAAAAACTTTTTCCAGTTTTAGTTTCTAAATAAAATCCACCTCTTCTTTAGTTAAAATCCAACCTAAGTAACTGTACTTAAACGTTTTTGGTATTAAAATTATTAACACGTATCACTGGGGACACGAATCCTACTTTCACTATACTAGTAGGTTCACTTATTATATTATTTGGTGGATTCGACACCCATCATTTAGAATGGAAGCTTTCTTAAGAAATCAAGATAGAAGACTTTGGGTTTCTATTAAGAAAGGTCCATTCACCGATGGTGGTTGCTTTTGGCGAAACAGGCAAGATGGTATCTAAAGAACCCCATAGTATTCTGAAGAAGACAAGAAGAAACTAGAGACCGACTCAAATGATCTATGGTTTCTATGAATGAGTATTTCAAACTCCAATAATCCAAGGCTTCAAGAACTACAAGTCAACCAAGGGTCTTTGAGATGCTCCAAAGTCAAGATATGGAGGTAATGAAGAACTCAAAGAGAACAAGAGATAAGTTTTAAGGCAGACACTTGAGAACTACAATAATCTTCCGGTGAAACCATGACTGCTACATATCTTAGATATGATATGCATGTAAACGAAATGAACAAACACTAACATTAGCATGCTCGTGTTTGTTCATTTAATTTTAACCGAATACAAACACGGATTTCGTGTTCATGTTCGTTCTCTATGAAAATGGAATTGTTCCTCGTTCATTAAAAAGCTAAACAAACAGTTCACGAACATAAACGAACACAAACATACACAAATGTACAAATATAAATAAACATAAACGAACAATAATGAACACAAACGAACAAGTCTAATACAACATAATTCAACCAAAACACACTTGTAAATTAGTTGTTAAAATATACATAGTTCATCAACATAATAAATCTACCAAAAGTATTCAAAATGTTCATCAAGAAGTTAACAAAAGACTAAATTAAGTAGAAAAACAAAAAGATCCAAATGGAATCAAACTCTCATAAAGAATAATATGTATCTGAATTTTTGTTTAATATGCTTATGAAAGTTTGTTTTAAATTTATACAAAAAACAAAAAGAAACAAAAAACATAAATGAATTTAAAATAAACCAACATAAACGAATACAAATGAACAAACATAAACGAACGTTCTCGAACATAATTGAATGACCACAACATGTGTTCGTGCTCGTTCGTTAAACTAATCAAACAAATTTTTTTGTCCATGTTCGTCCATTTAGTTAAATAAACAAACACAAACGAACTTCCCGCCGAATAGTTTACGAACTGTTCATGAACGTTCGGTTAATTTAATAGGCTTATATGTTGAGACAATGAATGAAATTAAGAAGCCCAAGCTATCCAATTAGGCCTCTTGCTCTTCTTGCTCAAGAACTAAGCTATCAATAACCTAATGTAATCCATAAAATACCACTAATCACCTATCCTAAATCTCCAATTGCTGAAACTACAAATACAAGATTCCGCACTTGGAACTCCCTTGCATCATGCTCAAGCTAATCTTCATCACCACATTTCATAAGTTCAACTTTCATATCATCCGCTCTCGTGTCATCTGATCAAGCAAGCTTCTTTCAAATTTCTGAAGAAGATTTCAAATGTATACACCGTGATGATCTTGAAGAGATGGATATCAACTATCAAATAGCAATTGTAACACTCATGAAAGTTTCGTACCTCAAATATCAACTAAGACGGTTGTAATTATAGATGAGTATTTTGTATTTATATATCAAATATTGCCAAATAAATAAATATAGGTTAGATGACTATTACATAGAAAACATGCTTTGACAAATTTTTACTATTTTGGAGTCTAAAAATAATTAGAATTGATGTTACTAAATTTTCAACAAAATATATGTCAATACGTAAATGTATAAATAACATGTAGGGACCCGCGCGATGCAGTGGAGTCAATATTTCCGGTGACAATCGTTTATAACATGGACCTAGGTGATGGGCGTAACATGTGTAAAGTAATTAATAACTGAAGATGAAAACCGAAGACGGTAATATTCAAATAACCATGAGTTAAATACGTAAAATTTCAAATCTTAATATATGAGTTGAAAACAAATGATCCGCTGTGAGCTCATGAAGATGAGACGGAAATTAGTCGTACTTCCTACACATCTCTTCGATAAGATCTAGATTTCCCACCACCAGGTATCATCCAAAGGGATTCCTACACATCTCTTCGATAAGATCTAGATTTCCCACCACCAGGTATCATCCAAAGGGAGCTTAGGGATTTCCAGTTTTTCTTTACCTTTACTTTTTACATCCATTTATTGTTGGACATTGACGGGTTTCACCTCTTGTTCTGTCGCCTCATTCATTGGAGCTAGAGCAACGTTGTTCACTGAAAATTCAATGTTTAGTTTGTTGACATAAGTTTACAATAAACATATGTGTGATATAACCTTATATAGGTAAAGAAAACTCTTTGCTTAAATTTAAAGAATACTGACGCATCATCTAAATTAACATTAGTCTGCTCCATATTAGATTTTTGAACTCTGAAAAAAAACAAAACAAAATAAGTTTGTAAGCACATTATAATAATAATTTGAAAAAAATGAAAATATATCAAATGAAAAACGATATTGATGGTATAATAAAAAAACACAAGTCATTAAACATATGAAAACATATTACTAAGTTATAACACACATACATTTCAGCTATCATGCAAAACCTCGCGATACACGACATTTGAGGTATACACTCCGTGTTGTTTGAAATTTCTTGCAGGATGTACTAAAACCTTTGTATTCCCACGTGATATCCCTCTTGATAATGCCACATAAAGTTGCCCATGAGAAAAAAACAGAATCCGGAAGATAAACGCCAACATGAGGGATTGTTTGACCTTGAGCTTTATTGATGGTCATTGAAAAACTAAGTCGAATGAGAAATTGTTTTCTTTTAAGTTTGAATACATTTCATCCTCAGAAAGACTTAGAGGGATTCTAGGCAAAAAACTCATTTTCCTGCATGTTGACCTACTGCGATCTCGACATCAGTAACATTGCGTTGGAAGGCTCTACATATCAACCATGTGCCATTACATAGACCGTGTGAAGGATCGATATTCCGTAAAATTATTGTTGGTTCAGATAATTGTTAATTCGTGCTATTGTGATTTTGATCTGATCAAAACCCTTTATTACCACTAGATCTAGCAACAAAATGGTTATGAATTTGATCAAAAGGTAAACAACCCATAAAAACCCATGAAGAAGTAGATTAAGAAAATTAAGATTAGATGAAGTAGAATAGATTGGATGCAACAATGATATAATCAAAACAAATCCTTGCAAATACTAATCAGAATCGAACTCAAGTCCAAAAGATCACGTGTATTCAATAAGTTCCCAAGAGTTGTGCACAAAATAACCCTAAATAACTATTTATATAGCAACTAGTATCGCAAGTAGTTTCGCAATTGCGAAACTACTGGCTCGCTAGACTATGACAAGCCGCATGCAGTGTCGCAAAAGCACAAGCCATAAAATACAAATAAAACAAGCTAAACTATTACAACGAAAATCAATTACGGGTAATCTATTACAAGTAAAACAAGCTACAATAAAGATAACGACATGGTGAAGTACCACCCTACATGTGGTCATCAATACTCCCCCTAGGGAGGTACTTCACCTGTCAGCTCCAGTCTTTGCTGCTCCCAATAAATCGGTCAGTTCACGAACATCTTCCTTCAAGTCCACTTGTTTCTACACGCTCTCCGCGAGCTGCTTGACCTTTGACCTAATGCCTTGAGCCCTGTTAGCTACTCTTTCAAATAAGGCAGCTTCCTTCTTTGTTTCCGCTCTGGCTCCAAATTTAATCGGATTCTCACACAATATTTTCATATCAGCATCAAAGAATCCAAACACCTCCATTGGATCAAATAATCTGATTTCTGCTCCATCCTTCGTACGCACAACCGCCTCTCCAGTCTGGTTGTCATAGAACCACTTTTCAAAATCCTGCAACCTGGATGGACTACGATCTGGAACCCTCAGTCGTTGAACAGTTTTAATTGGCTTTAGCTTCAGCACAATCTTTCCCTTTCCTGTAACCCAGTCCAGATATTTCTTCGATCTTTTTCGCTCAAGCTTACTGTATCCGAAAGTCTCAAAGTTATCGTTCAATCCTGCTTGAATCCTTGCAACAATGATATAATTGATCCCGCCCCCTCTCCTCTTTATCATTGCAATAGCTTTGCACGATCACTAAGATCTGCATTTATCAATGGTAAAACAGCCTACCGTCTCAAGTCCCATTTCGGGAAAGTCTTGAAGTGTTTACGGTTGCTGATATAATTGATCCCGCCCCCTCTCCTCTTTATCATAAATTCTTCAGCTCCAAACTAAACTTCCAGCTAAAAATCTTGTTATCATATTCTTTAGAGGTCGGGGCTTCAATGTTCTGAAATAGAGGAGTGGTGGTTTCTGGTTCCTCCTACTTCTTGAACCAGTCAGATTTATCTAACTCAATCACGTCACTCTCTACCTCACTCCTCTAAGCAACATACACCATTCCCTTTTCTTCCGTTTCGTAAAATTCAGGCTCCGAATCATAGTCCACCAATTGTTCTTCATCTTCTTCATCCACCAGCTTCAATTCTTCAGTCTTTGCTTTTTCCACAATTACTTCATCACCTCCCAAATCAGTTTCAACATCGAAACAGAAGTCATCAGTAACTTATGTTTCTTTAGCAATTCCACTTCCACCTTCAGCACTAAACCCTCCAAAATCTTTTCGGCTAGTCCCTGTTTGTACCATCTCCTTCAAAGTCAGATACTTCGATATGTTCACCAAATCATTGATCTCAGCCTCGGTTTCAGTTTTTCCAACCTTCGTCTCGTTCTTCACCTCATTCAACTCAATCAAAAGTTTCTTGATCAGACACTGTTGATCAAGGACAATCTTCCTAAAGTCTTCCATCTCACCTTCACGGTGCCTCTCACGTTCTTCCATGTTCATCATCTTAGTTTTCACCATGCTCAATTCATTTTCGAGCGACGTATTCAACCCACGAATCACGTCCTCATCTAATCCAACAGAACCCTTCTTCTCCTGCTTCCTTTTAAAAGTTTCTTGCAAATGTTTAGTAAACACTGGCTGTTTACCATTCGCTTTCTTTCTCCTCAAATCCGTGTCAGACTCGGTGGCTGAGGCCGACCGATCTGCTGCTTTCCTCTTCTTCTTTCCTTTCTCCTTGGCCAATTCAGCTTCGATTTCATCAATCTCTTCCTCAAATGGCACCGATTTTTCTTTAGCATATTTCTTTCTTTTCTTAATATCTGCTTTAATCACTTCCCTCAAGTCCATCTCTCATCAATATACTTGTTTGTGGTGATCTTTCCAGAAAACTCGTAGCATGGTGCAGCATAATCGGCAAATATCCGGACGTTCATTGGCATCAGTACCAGAACGTCCCCAAGTTTTGGCAAATTTGGCTTCAAATGATCAATAAATGTTTGTACAAATCTCGGGTACATCAACCATTTATCCTTCTTTGAGGACTGAATATTCTACATCATATAACCAAATATCATTTGTGGGATATTGGCTTTGTCCCCCCTACATAAATTTAGCATTGCCCGTGCCCACTCAAAGTTCAACCCATCCGTTCCCCCTTTTCTGTGATCTAAACTAGCAATGATCACATGGGCAATGAACCTCCATTCTTTCAACAGAAATGACCTCTTGATTTCCTGGCGGGCCAAGAAGTCCGTTCCTTCATAACCCATCTCAATAAACCCGTTGTGCACGTCGGTCATGTTTAGTAGCATCGGTGACCCGAAGTCACGCTCCATCTACAACATCCTAGCAACATCCTCAGTAGTAAAAGCAATACGCTCCCCCATGACAGTAGCAGAAATATCCCCAGGCTGCTTGTTCAAGTCATAGGTCGCCGAATTCTAGAAATCTCTGATGTGCTACTGATCCATTACCGGGTCGTGAGTAACAGCATAGAATATCGGAGATGCCTTCAGCCATGATATCGCATCACGAAAACCAACAGTTTTAGGGTCCTTATGATTTAAATAAGCGACCATGTTTGATCTACGTTTGAACTTCATCGGCGGAGGTGGCTTTCGTTCCATATCAATCTTAAACACAAACGGAAATTGATTAATTAAACTATAATGAGAAGTTAAAATAGAAATAAAATAAAAGAAAGATAGTAAAAAAATAGAAACAAAATAATAAAATAAAAAAAATAAACTAAAATTCAGAAAATAGTTTCGCAAAATTACGACACAACAGTGTCGCATGCCGTCGACACTATTGTATCGCAACATATGTGTTTCCGACACTACCAAATGTGCATGGACAGCATAACAGGGTAGTATCGCAAAAACCTCATGAACTTTCATTCAGTATCGCAAAAGGAAAGGTAGTATCGCAAAACGGCAAAATCTAACAGTCACAAGAATTAAACACAGATCAGATCAACATAATAATCAAACACATTGAAGACGAAGGTTTGAAACATGTTTAATCATAAGTCTTACTGATCAAATGCAATTAAAAACACTTCAAAATGATGTATTTGGGTTTTGAGAAACAAGGGTTTTAGGTTCGGGTTTTGAAATGTAATTTTGAAAGTGGATTATGACCTAAAACGACCCAGATAGGATTGATAACAGAACACAGTTTCGTAAAATTGAGAAACTATAGTTTCGCAAAAACCCTAAAACATAATATATATATATATATATATATTAAAGAAATTTGAAGTTAAAACTAATCATTATTACAAATATTTTAAAATAAAGTCAAGCACATCCATTTGAGATAAACCCCCAATACCAAGACCTATTTGTAGTACGTATTTTAAGAGAAATCAAGATGGTAAACAGAATCAATCATGAGGAAATCAGAAAACGTGTTTCGAGCAATCATCCGGAGGAACATAGATTTGAAAAGATTGTCAATATATTTGTCCATTTAAACCCATGCCTTGTTCCGTTCAACAAACAATCCTGTGATGATCTTATCATGTTTTGGTTTGATTTGAAGAAACTCTAGTGACATGGTTTCCATAGACATTCAGCAAAGTAACTCGTTTTGACATCATGGCTTACTGAGTTTAGATAATTCAGTGAGATTTTGTAATTTGGGTGGGCATAGACCAAGATTAGTTCATAATCAAGGTGAATGTATTTGGGGGCGAAGTGGAGTTAGGTTTCAGCATCAACAATGATCTTGATGTAGAAACATTGTGAGCATATACTTATGTATGAAACGTCAAACAACGATCTTGATGTAGAAACGTTGTGAGCTTAGCTTTACATGTGGGTTGCAGATGATGAGCGCTCCAGGTCTATATTTACATATAACAGAGGAGATGATCATCTGAGCGTGCTGATTAGAGCTTAAGGTCTATATTTACATATAACAGAGAAGATCATCACTCCAGGTCAATGCTTCCGCATAGCAGAGGAGATAAGCACGAAAATAAATTCTGAAGAGCTAACGAGAAGCGTCATTCAGGGAAACGGTTAAGGGGTTTGGATGTAAAACCCTAAATTTTGACGTAGGTATATGTCGATAATAGGCGGGTGTTCATGTAAATAGCATGTTGAATAAAAAGTCCTAATGTATAGAGATAAACCCTAGGGGTGATAGAGGACTTAAAATGAAGAACGTGGTCGAAAACGGAACTCAAATCGGAGTTATAACGAAGCGGGAAATGCGAAAAACACCCGAGGAATGCCCGAAAACTTCTTTCGAGCATATCTTGACTTAGAAGAAGAGTTACGGAGCCTATAATATATGAATTCCACGTGTTTCGACGAGAGGAATCCGAAAATGTAGGTTACGCGATCCGCGCATCAAAGGGTAGGCCCCTGCGCGTATCGCCTAGTGTCAGTCGGGTGGAAAACAGCTGTCAGACACTTGCCTGTTATGCGATACGCGCAGGAGGACCCATGGTCCTGCGCGTAGCGCCTAGAACAGCCCAGACAGCCTATAAAAGGGGGTGCAACCCCCCTTCACTTGTGCTCACACTTCTCTCTCTAGAACGTTTTAGAGAGAGAAACACCTAGTTTGTCTCGCGGAATCGCGCCTCGAGCGCGGTACCCTGCGTCGTGACGTTCCTTCGAGTCTCGGGCGCGTGTAGATCGCTTGGCGTGCGTCGAGGTTCTGCCCGAGTGAAGAACGGTGATCATCAAGGTGTTGCGCGATTGAAGATCGGTGATCGACGAGGTAATGGTCTTTCATTCTTGATTAGTTTAGGATGGGAATCGGGTTGGGAACCCGATGGGAATGCGGGGTGAAGATACCCGCCTAGCACAGGGACGTGCTAGGGGTAATGGTTGAGGGATTAAACACCCGCAACTACCGGGTAGATTACCAGGGAAGGGTGCGGATTGAATATCCGTACCCTAGGGGTATGATATCCGTTGTGAACGGGTAACATATCTCTGTAGGATTCGTTTAGATCCCCGAGGTATGGGATTTGGTAAGCGTAGGTGGCAACGACTCATATCTAGTCATATGCTTCGCTAGTTATGCCCTAGGGCTTACATAGTCTTAGGAATCGTTATTTATAACGTTGTGATATCGCGTTATAGGTGGATTATAGCTATTGAGATTGATTGTCGATATAGCTATTTGTGTGATCGTGAAGATATCCATTTGGATTGATTGTTGGGATTAGATCAAGGACCGAAGCTAGTTGTGAGCTTGTTGTGATCTTGTTGAGGTGAGTTCATACACTTAAACTCTTTTGAAATGATTGTATGTTTTACAAAACTGGATGTGTTGCTTAAACCTTTTTTGGTTGGAAATGATTGTGAGTTTCTGTATAAACTCTTTTGGACTGGTTGAGTTCTTAAACTGTTGTTTTTGAACGGTTGGCTAGCATTCTACGGTAAATATCGGGCAATACCACTTCAGTTATAGGGTGACGCGGTAAACTCGGTGAAGGGTATATGCATATATTCTGCTCCAGCGCAGACGTGCCAGACGGAGTTGTTGAGGGGTTTATCTTATTGTTTGTGTATATTTATATGATGATGCTAGTAGGTTTATGAAATGCTTGTAAGTGATGGAGTTAGTGGTAACTCTTTGATCAATGGAGCTTGGTAACTCGTTGATCAAGGTTTTTACAAGTATTTGGTTGAATGTTGAAATGTTTTGTAAATTGTTTTATTATGAACTCACCAGCGTAAGCTGACCCTTTCTTTTAAAATTTTTTGGCACACATCCTAGGTGTCGGGTGATGCAGGAAAGCACTGTTGAGGCTAGAGCAGGTAGAGGGCTTGCGGGCTTAGAAGATAGACGCTCTGGACCTAGAATAGTTGCTAGCTTTAGTTTGTTGATGTTATGTATTAAACAATCAATGGTCGTTTTGTAATTAAACTACTGTGTATTTGAAGTTTAATATATGAACAGCTTGAAGTGTTAAGTTGTGTGTGTATGTATGTTGTTGATTCCGCTGCGTTGCTCCTGATATCCATTCGTCACACGCGATAACCCCCGGGGCAACCATCTCCTGGGACCGCCCGCCGTGATCGGGTTGTCACAGGCTTGGTATCAGAGCCGTAGTTTAAGCGAACTAGGTACAAGCTTAGTATCTAGACTTAAACTAAGATAAGATAGGATAGGCCCGCATAGGTGTATAGAAGTTTCCTTCCTAGATAGGGAAATGGGTTTTGGTATGAACGTGGTGGAGAATGGCTAAGAACACGATCAGCGCGGTAAATAAATAATTGCAACTGGCCACTGTCATTATTTGTTTACAAGCACTATATTGTTCTTAATCATGGTCCATCATGTGAATACTGACTCCCTGCTCTCTTTTGTAGGTAGAGTTATGGCTGGTAAAAGGAAAGGTAGTGGTAGACATCCTCCTCCAAGAAGAAGTTCTAGGATTAACACGAATAAAGAAACTGATAACACTGAGACTATCGAGAATCATGATAACGACGGAGAGGAAGTTATCATGACGGAAACCCAGTTTAATTCGGCGGTTGCTGATCAAGTCTCCAAGGTACTAGAAACCACGTTGCCTAGGATCATAGACTCTGCACTGCAAAGGCGATCAAATGAAGAGAACCGTGGAGGCAGTGGTGGCACTGGAGGTGGCACCGGAGGCAGTGGTGGTACGGGAAGTGGTGGCGATACCAGAGGCGATGGTGGTAGTGATGGAAACGATGGTGGAAGAATCCCCAAGCGAGGTTGTTTGTATAAAGGTTTTAAGGATTGCACTCCTAAACCCTTCAGTGGAAAAGGTTGTGCCATAGCGACATATAATTGGATTTCTGCGATGGAAGCTATGATCAACATCAGTGAGTGCCGAGAAGATCAAGCGGTCAAGTACGCTGCTCATTCGTTTGAAGAAGAAGCTATGCACTGGTGGAAGACGATAGTCCAAAGGAAAGGACAAGCCGCTATTGACAGCATGATGTGGAATGACATGAAGGAGTTGGTGCTCCAACAGTTCTGTCCACAGAACGAGTTGGACAAGATGGAGATGGAGTTTCTTCGGCTTGAGGCTGGATCGATGACGCCTCGTGAGCACACCTCTAGATTCAACGAGATGGCTTTGTTGGTTCCCCACTTAGTGACTCCTGAGTCTAGAAGGTTGAGATGTTATATCCAGGGGCTTCCACCAAAAGTCCGAACGCATGTGAAGGCAAAAGGGCCAACGACCTTTGATGAAGCAGTAGGACTGAGTGCAATCATCTATGATGAGGTGCAAAGTCAAGAGGCACATGAAGGAGAAAGAAAGAAGAAGTCGGAGGATAGGAAGAGTGGATCTGGCGGTAGATTCAAGTTTAAAAAGGGAGAAGGAGGTAGCAAGAATAAGGGGAAAGTTGGAGAAGAATATCAAGAGAAGAGGTGTTACCGATGTCAGCAATCGGGACATCTCTCAAGATCGTGTCCGACGATTAAGTGTTATAATTGCCAGGAAACAGGGCATTATAAGAGTGATTGCCCTAAAATTAAGGGAGGAAAGAACCCAGCCAAAGGGCGAGTGTTTGTTATGAAAAATGGAGGAGAGAAGGAAGTAAATGAGGATGTTGTGACAGGTATGTTCCCTCTAAATAATGTTTATGCTAAGGTCTTATTTGACACGGGTGCAAATAAGAGTTTTGTGTCAACTTCCTTTGGTAAATACCTAGGAAAAGAACCTTTAGTACTAGATCTTGCTTATGAGGTAGAAACTGCAAATGGAGGAAGTGATATGATAACAGTAGTGTATAAGGATTGCATGCTTATTTTAAATGGTGTTGAATTTCCAGTTGATGTTATGCATATGAACTTGTGTGGTTATGATGTAGTCATAGGAATGGACTGGTTAACTTATAATCGAGCCCAAGTTGATTGTGAGAAAAAGTTGGTTAGGGTATGTAAGTCAGATGGTGAAACATTAGTGGTTAAGGGAGATAGTATCAGAGGTAATATCCGGATGATATCTGCCATTAAGGCTAGTAAATGTTTGATGAGAGGATGTGAGGCTTTTATAGCCTATGCTTTAGATGCTAAGCCCGAAAAACAGATATCGGATATTCCAGTCGTGTGTGATTACCCTGATGTGTTTCCTGACGACTTACCTGGACTCCCTCCTAACCGACAAATCGAATTTCGAATCGATTTAATACCTGAAGCAAGGCCGATTGCGAAGGCTCCTTATAGTTTGGCGCCCTCCGAATTGCAAGAGCTGATGAAGCAAGTCCAGGAGTTGCTTGACTTAGGCTTCATTAGACCGAGTTCATCCCCTTGGGGTGCACTAGTGTTGTTTGTGAAGAAGAAGGACGGTTCCATGCGGATGTGCATCGACTACCGTGAGCTGAACAAGTTGACAATTAAGAACAAGTATCCATTGCCGAGGATAGACGATTTGTTTGATCAGCTGCAAGGCGCTAGTTATTTCTCCAAGATCGATCTTAGATCTGGATACCATCAGCTGAAGGTGAGGGAAGATGATATTCCCAAGACGGCTTTTAGAACCCGTTATGGGCACTATGAGTTTTTGGTTATGTCCTTTGGGCTAACCAATGCCCCTGCAGCATTCATGGATCTCATGAATAGAGTCTGCAAGCCGTACTTAGACAAATTTGCAATTGTCTTTATCGATGATATTTTGGTCTATTCGAGAGATCAAAATGATCATGCTGAACACTTGAAGAAGGTTTTGGAAACTCTCAGGCAGGAGAAGCTGTACGCTAAGTTCTCCAAGTGTGATTTTTGGAAGAGAGAAGTTCAATTTCTCGGGCATGTGATAAATGAAGCTGGTGTTCAGGTAGATCCAACTAAGATAGAGGCTATAATGAAATGGGAAGTCCCGAAGACTCCCACGGAAATTAGAAGCTTCTTGGGCTTAGCTGGGTACTACCGAAGATTTATCAAAGACTTCTCTAAGATTGCTACACCGATGACTGCATTAACGCGGAAGAAGGTTGAGTTCAAATGGGGACCCGAGCAAGAGGAAGCCTTTAGTGTCTTGAAGAAGAAGCTTTGTAGCGCTCCAATCCTTTCATTACCCGATGGTAACGATGATTTTGTGGTATGTTGTGATGCCTCACTTAATGGTCTTGGTTGCGTGCTGATGCAACGAGATAAGGTCATTGCCTATGCATCACGACAATTGAGCGTTCATGAGAAACGTTACACCACACATGATTTGGAATTAGGTGCCGTAGTGTTTGCCTTGAAGACGTGGCGACATTATCTTTATGGTACTAAATTCGTGATATATTCTGATCACAAAAGCCTCCAACACCTTTTTGATCAGAAGGAGCTAAATATGAGGCAACGTAGATGGATGGAACTGCTTAGCGATTATGATTGTGAGATCAAATACCACCCTGGCAAGGCCAATGTGGTAGCGGATGCCCTGAGTCGGAAGGAGAGGGTTAAACCCATTAGAGTAAGGGCTTTGCAGATTGTTGTAACAGTTGATTGGAAGGATCAGATTGTTGAAGCTCAAACAAATGCTTTAAAGAAAGAAAACATTAAGAAGGAGCGAATGGTTGGAAAGGAAGGTTTGTTGACAAAAGGGGAGGATGAGATTCTAAGGTTTGGGTCAAGAATTTGGATTCCAAAGTTTGGAGGTATCCAGGATAAGATTCTTGATGAAACCCACAAGTCCAAGTACTCGATTCATCCTGGAACGGATAAGATGTTCAAGAGCTTGAAAGAACATTATTGGTGGCCCAATATGAAGAGATCAATTGCACAGTATGTGCAAAGGTGCTTGACTTGTTTACAAGTTAAGATTGAGCATCAGAAACCAGCAGGTCTGTTACAACAGATAGAATTACCAGTTTGGAAGTGGGAAAGAATAACGATGGATTATATTACGAAGCTCCCAAGAACTCGTGCAGGGCATAATGCCATATGGGTGATTGTGGATCGATTGACCAAGTCGTCCCATTTCATACCATATAACGAGAGCTACTCACTAGAGAAGATGGCAAAATTGTATATCAAGGAGATTGTGAGTAGACATGGCGTGCCACTTTCGATCATCTCTGACAGAGATAGTCGATTCACGTCAAGGTTTTGGGCGAGTTTGCAAAAAGATCTAGGAACTAGATTGAATTTGAGCACGGCATATCACCCTCAAACTGATGGGCAAAGTGAGCGTACTATCCAAACCCTTAAGGATATGTTGCGTGCGTGTGTGATTGACTTTAGTGGTAGTTGGGATGAATTCTTACCATTGGTTGAGTTTTCATACAACAACAGTTATCACACCAGCATAGTGATGGCACCGTTTGAAGCACTTTATGGAAGAAAGTGCAGAACTCCTGTTTGTTGGACTGAAATTGGGTAGGATCAGTTGTGTAGTACAGAGATGATGCTAGAAACAACTGATAAAATCCAACTGATTAGGCAAAGGCTAAAAGCTGCCTAGGATAGGCAGAAAAGTTATGCTGATGTTCGTAGAAGGCCTTTAGAATTCAAAGTCGGAGATTACGTGATGTTGAAAGTATCTCCTTGGAAAGGAGTGGTGAGGTTTATCAAACGAGGAAAGTTAGCCCCGAGGTATATTGGTCCATTTAAGATTGTTGCGAGAGTTGGGAAAGTTGCTTATAAGCTTCAGTTACCAGAAACCTTGAAGGGTGTGCACGATACCTTTTGTTTGGCAGATCCAAATCAAGTTGTACCTCTCAAAGATGTTCAAGTAAGTGAGAAGCTATCTTTTACTGAGAGGCCAGTGAAGATTCTTGATACTCAAGAAAGAAATTTGAGAAAGAAAAGAATCCGGTTGGTGTTGGTCCAATGGGAAGGACAAAGAGGACCAGAGAAGACTTGGGAATTGGCTAGTGAGATGAAAGCCAAATATCCTCAGTTATTTTTGTAATACTCGAATTTCGAGGACGAAATTTTTTTAAGGAGGGGAGAAATGTAAAACCCTAAATTTTGACGTAAGTATATGTCGATAAGGGGCGGGTGTTCATGTAAATAGCACGTTGAATAAAAAGTCCTAATGTATAGAGATAAACCCTAGGGGTGATAGAGGACTTAAAATGAAGAACGTGGGCAAAAACGGAACTCAAATCGGAGTTATAACGAAGCGGGAAATGCGAAAAACACCCGAGGAATGCCCGAAAACTTCTTTCGAGCATATCTTGACTTAGAAGAAGAGTTACGGAGCCCATAATATATGAATTCCACGCGCATCAAAGGGTAGGCCCCTGCACGTATCGCCTAGTGTCAATCGGGTGGAAAACAGCTGTCAGGCACTTGCCTGTTACGCGATACGCGCAGGAGGACCCATGGTCCTGCAGCCCAGACAGCCTATAAAAGGGGGTGCAACCCCCCTTCACTTGTGCTCACACTTCTCTCTCTCTAGAATGTTTTAGAGAGAGAAACACCTAGTTTTTCTTGCGGAATCGCGCCTCGAGCGCGGTACCCTGCGTCGTGACGTTCCTTCGAGTCTCGGGCGCGTGTAGATCGCTTGGCGTGCGTCGAGGTTCTGCCCGAGTGAAGAACGGTGATCATCAAGGTGTTGCGCGATTGAAGATCGGTGATCGACGAGGTAATGGTCTTTCATTCTCGATTAGTTTAGGACGGGAATCGGGTTGGGAACCCGATGGGAATGTGGGGTGAAGATACCCGCGTAGCACGAGGGACGTGCTAGGGGAAATGGTTGCGGGATTAAACACCCGCAACTACCAGGTAGATTACCCGGGAAGGGTGCGGGTTGAATATCCGTACCCTAGGGGTATGATATCCGTTGTGAACGGGTAACATATCTCTGTAGGATTCGTTTAGATCCCCGAGGTATGGGATTTGGTAAGCGTAGGTGGCAACGACTCGTATCTAGTCATATGCTTCGCTAGTTATGCCCTAGGGCTTACATAGTCTTAGGAATCGTTATTTATAACGTTGTGATATTGCGTTATAGGTGGATTATAGGTATTGAGATTGATTGTCGATATAGCTATTTGTGTGATCGTGAAGAGATCCATTTGGATTGATTGTTGGGATTAGATCAAGGACCGAAGCTAGTTGTGAGCTTGTTGTGATCTTGTTGAGGTGAGTTCATACACTTAAACTCTTTTGAAATGATTGTATGTTTTACAAAACTGGATGTGTTGCTTAAACCTGTTTTGGTTGGAAATGATTGTGAGTTTCTGTATAAACTCTTTTGGATTGGTTGTGTTCTTAAACTGTTGTTTTTGAACCGTTGGCTAGCATTCTACGGTAAATATCGGGCAATACCACTTCAGTTATAGGGTGATGCGGTAAACTCGGTGAAGGGTATATGCATATATTCTGCTCCAGCACAGACGTGCCAGACTGAGTTGTTGAGGGGTTTATCGTATTGTTTGTGTATATTTATCTGATGATGCTAGTAGGTTTATGAAATGCTTGTAAGTGATGTAGTTAGTGGTAACTCTTTGATCAATGGAGCTTGGTAACTCGTTGATCAAGGTTTTTACAAGTATTTAGTTGAATGTTGAAATGTTTTGTAAATTGTTTTATTATGAACTCACCAGCGTAAGCTGACCTTTTCTTTTAAAACTTTTTGGCACACATCCTAGGTGCCGGGTGATGCAGGAAAGCACTTTTTAGGCTAGAGCAGGTAGAGGGCTTGCGGGCTTAGAAGATAGACGCTCTGGACCTAGAATAGTTGCTAGCTTTAGTTTGTTGATGTTATGTATTAAACAATCAATGGTCGTTTTATAATCAAACTATTGTGTATTTGAAGTTTAATATATGAACAGCTTGAAGTGTTAAGCTGTGTGTGTATGTATGTTGTTGATTCCGCTGCGTTGCTCCTGATATCCATTCGTCACACGCGATAACCCCCGGGGCAACCATCTCCTGGGACCGCCCGCCGTGATGGGGTTGTGACATTGGATTTGGGTAAAATCAAGCATGAATCAAATACTCTTAGCCCATTTTTGTCAAAACTTATTACTTTGTGCAGGCCAAATGTCTGTGAAAGTAATCCTCATCACCGAGTTCTTATTGAATTTAGTTTCATCACAGAGTTGCTGTCTAATTGTATTCGAGCTGAGCCTATTGACACATCAGTATACAAATCTCCGCCCTCCTTCAAACGCTTTCAACCCATATCTGAACCCTGCAAGAAACAAACAGTATTTACATGAGATGGAGCACAATCATGAAATTTGTAGTATTACTCCCCTAAAACTTTCAGTTTTCAACATTAACTGAAATTTTCAACAAATTTAAGATCATACTCAAAGGATGGTTAACTTTGTCATAGAATATAGGTAAGAAAAATTAGGATTTCACTTCACATTCGCCCCCCCTTTTTTATTAAAAATTAAAGACGGTATTTTAAAAAATTTAAAAAGAGATTAGCCCAAGCATATTGATCAGTTCATAAAAGCGCGGTTTGTCAAACGTTTTAGTGAAAAGATCTGCTTTTTGATTCTTGGTATCAATTGAAATGATATTGATAAAACCCTTTTCTTGAGCATCCCGAATGGCATGTATTCGGGTTTCAATATGTTTCATTCGAGTGTGATGAACAAGATTCTTTGCAATCCTGATTGCAGCTTTGTTGTCGTAGAAAATTGGAGTATGGAGAAAATTGATGCCATAGTCGATCATCTGATGTTGAATCCATAAGACTTGACAGCAACAACTGGTGGCAGCAGTGTATTCAGCTTCTCCAGTAGATAAAGAAATTGTGGTTTGCTTCTTGCTTTGTCAGGAAACTAAGCACTCCCCCAGGTATTGACACCCTCCGGAAACAGGTTTTCGATCAAGTTTCAGCCACCATAATCGCTGTTAGAGTAAGCATGAAGGTCAAAACTTCCTCCTTTGGGATACCATAATCCTAAACGGGGAGTCCCTTTGAGATAATGAAAAATTCATTTCACTGCCTTTTCATGTGACTCCTTTGGATTGGCTTGATATCTCGAGCAATAACCAACAACAAAAGCAATGTTAGGTCAACTTGCGGTGAGATACATTAAAGAACCGATCATAGACCTGTACCGATGAGCATCAACAGACTTGCCAGATTCGTTAGGAGTGAGACAAGTCTGTGCCGTAAATGGAGACAACTCAGAAGAACAGTCGTTCATCTTGTATTTTTCCAGAATCTCATGAATATTCTTCTCCTGATGAATAAGTATACCATCAGGTTTATGACATCCGACAATTTCAGGTGAACGTCGTTAACCCAACTTAACCAAATTCCGTTAGTCTTTATCAACATGAAATCATTTTTCATACATGTCACCAATAATAATTTAAACAATTATCTAAATAACTATTTATTACAAAGAGAATAATTCGAGGAATTATTATATTGTAAGTGACGTTAACCATTAGTACTTTAGAGAATTACAAATTCTTATGACTCGGATACGTACCGAAGAATAAACGAGGTAATTAGTAATTAATTAAAAGTTAAACTTATAAACTTTAGGAACAAGTTATAGTTTTGAATAGTTGAGGGACCTAATAGCAAAATCAAATTATATATAATGAAACCAACACCCCACCCGTCGATCGAACCCTACTGCAGTCTCCATTAATTCCGGCCACACCCTTCGTCATCACCAATCACCATAACAACCACCTCCGTCACCGGCTGTGAACACCAGCACCTCCTCCTTCTTCCTTCGAACTTCGCCGCCCTGTTGCAGCTGTGTTTTCGCCATGATTCCAAACGCCCCGGTCATCTTCTCCGACTCTACGCTCATCTCTGGAAACTGCCAAGAATCTCCGCAACTTTAGATGAACACCCCGACACTTATGTTATCATCGGTTTCGGTTGTAGGTTACGGTTAGGGTACAAATCGTTTTGTGTATGTATATATAAATACAATTTGTGTATAGCTTTGAATGTGTGTCGAGTTTCCAACAGGGAGAAGAATTTTGGGTTCCAAAATATGATTAAAACCCTTACACATGGTAAATTCCGAATCAATCCAGTACGAGAGGCAGGTTGGGCACCCGCCCCTTGTGTAGGCTAAGCATGTCTTAAGAAATTTTGGGAAAACAAACTGGATTGCATATTAGGTTGTGCTAAAGTGGTCTTCGATTTGGAGGAGCGCATGTTGTGTTGGTAAGGGACCAGATTGCGTTGATAGACAACTTCCACGAGTTTTGTTTGTTTCTTGATCTTTATCACTTTCTATGGTCACCGGTGCCCATTTTGATATTAAATGATGAGTTAATACTTTAATAATTAAGTGCAAATTTTAGTACATCCTAAACATTAAATGTTGTTTTTATTAGGTGATATAATGTTAATTATATATTTATCCCGTATTGAGTTTGTATACGTTTTCAAGTCGTTTTATTTAGTTTTAGTTATGTTTTAAATACTATTGATACATTTTTGTTTTGTAGATTCCATTTGATGATTTAATGAAAAGATTTCGAGAAAGTAAGATCGTAGGAAGAAACTGGACGCAAAACGGAGTTACGAGCAAACGGTAGCGCGAAACGGAACGAAACTGAAGCAGTTTGCGCCCGAGGGGGTCTCACCACGTCATGTAGAACTTAAGTGTGGGGATGCGAAATGGCCTTTTGAGTCTTAGGATAGTTTTAAGTGTTTGTATGGACCCCCTTTAGAGTCCAAAAATAAAAAAAATATGGAAAATTTTGAAAATGTCCTTGTTTAAGTTGTGCACTTTACATGGACGATGATAACAAATTAATTTGGTTTTTCAATAAGAAAAATAAGTTGTGGTTTTTAAACAATGATGAGTCAAAATGTAAACATTTGGTAACCCAATTAGCTAAGGTAGTTACCCTAAGTGTTTCTAATTGAACTTTAATTGTCATGAATCTCATAGGTTGTCATCTTAGGAGAAATAGGAAGGCCTTACACTAAATAATATTAGGCACCAGTTTAGTCTTTAGAACTTTAATTAGTTAAGGGTGAGTGCCATAATAGGATTTATAGCATGCTTCTTGTTAGAGAAGTGGCGCTCCGCAACAATGTCCATAGGGTATAGACTGAAAGTGCTCAAAGAAGCAACTTGAATAAAAGAGCTCAATGTAGGCAACTGAAAAAAGAAATAAAAAAATGAAAAAACAAAACAAGTGATCCAAGACCACATGTCCTTTACCTCTGGGATAAAGACTTGGAGCCGACACCCCTAGGTGAGGTGATTTTGTTTTAGGAAAAAAAAAAGAATAAAAACAGTCTATATCCGTAAGTATCTTCCATCCAGTGTTCACCCTAATATGGCACTAGTCTTTCACTAAATTAACTTCTTTAGGTTAGTCTGGTAGGAAAATCTTTATGGTTTAGTCTATGCCTCGTCAATCAATAGTTTAATCGGGCTGACTTATTATTCCTATGTGTGAGATCCTGTAGATGTTTGATTTCATTAAACTAAAATAAACATGAGGGGAGACTGGATTAGTTAGTGTTAGGATGTTAACTTAAACGTACCATTGTTTATTTGATTCATTGTTTGTTGTGGTTCTGTATTTTAAATGTTTATCTTACTAAACTATTGAAATCCTTAGTTAATTGTGATTCCATGTGCATGCTTTTTCAGGGACGAAAAAGGTGAAGTGTTGGGATATTTGACATAGTGTTAGTTATACATTTATCCCGTGTTGAGTTTGCATACATTTTCGAGTCGTTTTATTTATTAAGTTTTAAATACTATTGACACATTTGTGTTTTGTAGGTCCCATGTTGACGATTTAATGAAAAGACTTCGAGAAAAGAAGATCGTAGGAAGAAACGGGACGCAGAACAAAGTTACGAACAAACCGTAGCGCGAAACGGAATGAAACCGAAGCACGGCGCGCCCGAGGGGCTCTCACCACGCTACACAGTGACAAGGACCACCCTTGGTCGTGTGACGAGGCGTGGTGGTGATGATGTTGCTGGTTGTGGTCGCTGCTACACGGCCATGACTATTTTCCTCGTCGCGTGACTCGACGGGGACGTTTCGACATATATTTTTGACGGGTTTTGGTTCTATTTTGCTATAAAACAAGTTTTCTACTAACCCTAGCCTCTAGGCATGTTTAGGGTACGAATTGGAGCAAAAGTGAAGAGTTTTGAGGCTAGAAAATAGAATCGAAGCATTAGAAGTTCGTGGGATCAAGGATTGCTTCTTGGATACACCGGGTTTCACTGTTTCTTCATTCTCGTCTTTTCTTTCATCATGTTTTCTACTATTAAACTTGTGTTTTTATTATTGAACATGATTGTTGGCTAGACTCTTTGAATCGCCTAGGCCAATGATGAACTACTTGCTTTATTTGCATGTTTGTTGGATTGTTTATGACGTTGGTTCAGTTTATGATTTAGTAATTAAGTGTTTTCTAAAAAAAGTATGAGAATGATATATTAGAGTTTCTCAGGTTAATTATTGGCTTGGTTTCAAGTCCCACATCCAACGTACTGTAAGTGTTTATATATAGGGTGTACCGCAACTAACTCACCACACCACTAGCACCTTGAAGGCGTACCTATCACTTACTAACATTCCTGCCTACCTTACTAAGTCATTCAAAGGGTTGCGAAAAAAAGGAATATACTTTTAAGTGAAATGAAAACTTTATAATATATATGGTAACTTCTGTCATGTATTAGAATTTTATGTGGTTTGAATGTGAATAATCACAAATCGAGACTTTGACAATGCTTAACTTGGTTCAGTTACGCGAATAATCGAGTAGAGGAGTTTGAATATATATTAAGATGGAGAAAATGTAGATAATGTTTTAAAAGTAAATGTTCTTAAGAAAAAAAATAATTAGTCCCAAAACGTGTTTTACAAGAGTGGAGATGTAGATTGGGTGTGAGAATTCATATTTATAAGAGTGTTGGATCAAGGCGAATCATCCAACTAGATCGAAACGTATGCATACCAAACGTGTGGTTCGTTGGTGCATCATTAATAGTAGGTACATCATGAGCCAGAATTATTTTTGGGTAACATATTATCAGAAACAACTTGGAGTTCTATTTATCTTGAAAAATTGAGAATAGATTACGATTAGGTGAAGTCTTTTATTATGTTGCGAGGTTTTTACATGAATGTTTAAGCGATACGGATTTATTCACAAGAAGTGATTTTAAATGAGAAATATTACGCAATTGGTTTTTTTTCATACCAACAAGAAGTTTTTTTAATAAGTTGTTAGATTTATGAGACTCCTCCACGAAATCCTAAAAAAAATTATAGGGTTTGTCTAACATTCATTTGCCGAAAAATTATGTTAGAATGTTACCTGCACTTGGCAAGAGGCTATAGTACAATGACCAGAATTTAAAGCATCCCATTACGTATCATAAGTTTGTGACTTTAGTAAAGTAAATGTTTCAGCTGGTGGATTCAGATTGTTTATATGCAGAATAAGTCATCATTTTTAAGGGTCAATATAGTGGTAGTTAAACATTATCAAGTTTCTCAACATAGATCTTGGTTCTTATATGTGGGTCACCAAGGAAAGATTTCAATTATCTTTAATTTGTGTGGATAAGGTAAAGTGTATGTAGTTTAAAGATAAACTTATGATATGTCATCAAAGGTGTATTGTAACTGTCCACCACCCATAGATGGATTTTATGGGTTCAGTCAAGCATAGATTTGATATCGGTGCGTTATTTAGAGATGAATGTTTGTTCCATATGAATTTGTATTGATTGGTTCTTCACTTTTGTGTGTCTTTTTGGGTATCAGTGACATTGCAGATTTTGCCAGGATCATCGTGTACCTGTAAATTCACCATTACGTTGCGCACCCGTAATCATCAATTTACCTTATACAATCACCCCAGTTTGTCTCCCATCGGGTACATTAATCTTACATTTTATTATGTTCTTTGGTTTACATGCATCTGTATGGTATTGGTATCCCATGTGTATAAGAAGAGTATGGTATACCTATAACTAGGAGACAACCATACTACATGTGTCAGACATTGACAGATTATTTGTGTGATGTACCTATGGGTTTCATATATCAGGTATAATGTAAGTTCATAATAAGTGTAAGACTACTAGTCTGAACACAATGATAACATCAAATCAAGTAGATAGCACATAGTGGATCACAGAATAAGCGACATGTTACAACAAATAATATGTCTCATATTAAGTAACATGCTATAGCATACCAATGTCTCATGTAATAGGTGACATGTAATAACAAATAGCATGTCGCATAACTAACAAGTCAAGACCTCTCTATGAATAAGTTTCTGGACAAAAATCCATTATTGTTGTTCATGTACCTCTATACCTTAGGCATCGGTCTCTGTTGGTTGGTTGCCATAATAAGGTAGATAATTCAAAAGTGAGTTGTTTAGGCTTCATACAAAACCAGATTGTTGCCATAATGTTGTAAGTTTCAAGTTATAATGAAATGTTAACATATATCAACTAAAGCCCCAAAAAAAATTTTGGCCTAAAAATGGATTAACTTTTGAACAAAATTATGGTCAAACATGTCTCATGCATACTTCAATGAACAATTCAGAAGCTAGCAAATACACTAATAGGGCAAGTCACTAAAAAAATTATTTTCCCTAATGTGTCACATAATACAAGTTGGTCACTTCATGCAATGCTAGTGTAAGCGTGTGTATGCGTAAATCACATGTATATGGGTCAAAATATATTCACACAAGTGCAACTAATGCAGTGTACAGTTATAGTCTAGAATCCAATGCAATGCAAACCTAGTTCGCTATAACCAATGGCTCTGATACCAATCTGTCACACCCTCAAAATCCACTAACGAGGTTTTACCGTTAAGTGTGTGACAAACCACGATCTCAGTCATCAGTTACACCAAACGACACTATATGAATTTAAAATATATGTGTCTCATTAAATGAGAAAATTTAATACAGAGTTAACGTTTAAAAGTTTGCGGAAGCGTAATCGAAATGTAATGTCAAAATATTAAATGGAAACTAAATGCGCAAAACATGCGCCCAACATGAGAAACACAGTCTAAATAGCCATTAAACTCAAAACATGGTTTTTAATGCAAGAAAATGTTTAAATGAAAAGCCGTGACTCCATGCCATGTCCTAAGTGCGTGGTACCTCAATGACCTGTAAAAGTGAAATGCTAACAAGTGTCAACATGACGGTTGGTGAGTTCACATAGTAGGTACAAAATCAAGTAAGTTCGTTTGCAAGCATAAATATAAATTAAGTATGTCAGTGTAGATAGCTAGTCTACAGTACATGTCCTTAGAGCCGTATGTATCTGACCGAAGCTGACGTATGTATACATTACGTGCATTTTGCCTGTCGTACATCCCAGCAGGATGCACATGTATGTATGTTAGGTCAATTCAACACTCGTTCGACAAGTCCATCTGTCGTGCTAGCGCGACTAGCCCGAGTGGGGTTTGTCAAACCCAGTAGTACTACTGAAAATTCCCCAGCTATATCCCAAATACTAACGGTCAACTAGGTATCCATGAGGACTTTCATGAACAGTAAAAGTAACTCTAATCCAGACATGCGACATAGCAAATTTGTAAATCCGTAAAAGTAATTGTTCATGTTTCCATCCCATAACAGGGTAGAATAGTAATCAATACGGTTTAGTGAAATCACCTTCGGGTGCACAGCTACAAGCATTAGCAAGGTAAAAGCAAACACAACATTCCTAATACATGATAAGTCTTTAAGTGTGTGTTTGTGCAGGTATGTAAAACCCTATTCATCCAAACAATTCAATTGTTTACTTGCGATTTGAAAAGATTGACTTTTGACCAACTTTGACCAAAAGTTGACTTTTGTTGACCCGAGTTGACCCACGACCCGTTGGTGATTTATTAAGTGTAAGTATGTTCCATTAATAGTACTTGTTCACATTGGGTTCACAATTCACGTCACAATACACGTATTCAAAGAATTCAATTTCTATTTTCATTAAAGTTTCCTTTATAGGAAAGTAGGATTTTTAAAACATGCTTTCATAAAAAAACATCCTAAAGGTTTCCAAACTTCAATATGCACATCAACTACTACACACCAATCATACCATGAAGCACAACACAATAGCACACGCCAACACTTACAGTTTCCCACTTAAGATAATGTGGCATGTATGATCATTTCAAGACACACATCACTATCCACATGTCTTTGTGTTTCAAATAACATAGCAACACTTTCTTCATAGCATCCTAGTTAGCTAGAACACCACATTCTAGGTTTTCAAGAATTAGGTGCATACAAACGGGTCATTAACCAAACAACACTTTTAGATACCATTTCCAAGTCAAGAACTAGTTTATTATTCACAAATTTGCCTACAATCTCCCATTCACAATTAATTCATGTTTGTATCCTCAAAACTACTACTCATGCAAGCTAGTGTAACGTTTATGACGAAAAGTTTCCACAATTAGAAAGTCATCCCAAACAAAGTCGGATTTACGCATTCAAATAACCAAAATTCATCTAATGCATCATACACTCATGCTAGTATTATCATAACAACCATTAGATGTCCACAACATGCATTTTCACATGAACCCTAATGAAAAAGTTACTATTTTTAGCAATATGGCAAAACGAGCATGAAATTTCAAAACCAACAAATCAACCTTCATTCAAAATCATCATATCAACATATATTTCATCACATTTCACCATGATCATGCATACAAATTCAAGTTCTAATGACTTCCTATTAACCCTAATTTCACAAAAACACTAACATGGATTCAGTTAACTATTAGATCACCAAAACATCAAATAAACCCAAAATCAATATTCAATTCCACAACAAAATCATCAATTGAAAAATTTGGATGAACTACGGTTTCAATTACGCAACATATATAGTGATATTAGGATTTAAACTTACTTGTATTGTGTTTACTACTCCAATTAGCAAGCAACAACACCACCAAAGACCCAACACAACCGAACATCATCACTGGACGAACCAAGCAGTCGAAACCTTCAACTGACCATAACTTTTTAATCGCTACGCGTTAGAAGACGTATTTACTATCATTGGAACCGTCTCGTCGAGACGAAGATTTTGATATATAATAGGCCTCGTGACGACGTCGGAGCTGGCCGGAAAGAGTGACGGCTGTAAAAGGGGTTTTTAGGGTTGTGTTTTCTTTTGTAAAAAAAATGAGACGGAAAAAGGGTTTAGGAGGCTTTTGTACCTAGGGTTTTCATGTATAGTCTTTTAATAATTACCGCGTTTACGATATTGCGTCTCGTTTCATCATTTGTCATAAATCATTGTCGACGTTTACACTATACTTGTGATTTTGAATAGCGTTATCGATTATTATTTACTTGATTAAAACTAAATTCTGTGAACGTATCTGATGAAATGCGCGTTCGTATTTAATTATGTTTATTTTTTATAGAATCAATTATTTTGACTTTATTTTAAGTTATAAAACATATTTTACACAAATATATCGGTTGAGTACTCGTTATAATTTATTGGGTCATTATGGGCTTTGTTTACCTTAACGGACTTTGTTTATTAGGTTGGGTCACTATTGGGCCTTTAAGCCCAATTAGTACAATTACATGATTTAGGGAATATAATTAACAGATTTGTGTTAACGGAGTTAACATGAAAATGCCGGGTGTCACACTAGTGTTCTCACATACTGAAGCTGGTGGTTCTTGTGCTGGTGCTGATGCCGATGAAAGGATGAAAAGAATGGTGGAGGAACAAGATCACTTCCTTGAATCTGGTGGTCTTAGAGAGTTTGTTGATGATTTAATTGATGACGATGCTGATGTGGATGAGGCGGAGATTAGCCGTCTTCAAGAAGAAAATAAGGTTCAAGGCAGATGTATTACTGAGTTGCAATCAATGGTTGGAGTACTCTTAGCTAAGCTTTTGGACTTATCACAACGTCTTGAAGCAAAGCTTCGTTCTGACTTTGTCAGTGCTCAAACTCAAGCTGAGATTATGCAAAGTCCATTTGCTGGAGCTGCTACTGAACGGGAAACTAATCAATCGGCTACAAAAGCTTCTCGTTCTCCTGTTCGAACTTCTGACAAGTTTGAGGACATCATGAATACTCTGGGAATGCGATCCTACTTTGATTCGGGTAGTCGTGTGAGAAGAAGAATTACTAAGCCAAAGCATAAGGTTCCATTGAACATTGTGATGAAGAGGAAAGGAAGAAGCCTAGCCGACAAACACAGTCTTGGTAAGGATCGATACATAATGAAACCAGCTATGGTATATATGATAAGAAAGGAAATCGATCGAGGATTGATCATTGGGGTTATGATGGAGATAAGAAGTTGTGGTTTGTAAGATGGAAGAACGGTGAGCTCGAATACTACGAAAATTGGCAAGCTTTTCAAACATGGACAGTCATAGATTTAAGAGAGCTCAGTGAGGCTCCGTTCCATGCTTTTGGTTCTAATACTCAACGTGGTTATAACTTGTATAATGCATTACTAAGGAGGCTGCTATAAATTTCTAGGATATGGTTACTGCTGCATCTGAGGTTTGTACACACAACGATGTTGTAGATCCTAGCATGAGTAAACCATTAAAGACTGTTGTGTAGCCTCCTACATAGAAAGCCAAGGTTATACCACTGCCCGCCTATCTTCATGATGGATCATTATCAGATTTCAAGTATTGGTGCTTTGATCCAGTCCAAAGTGAAGCAGTTATTATATGTGGCAATGTTGAGTATAGGGTGAAGGATACTTCGGAATTGATGCGATTTGGAGAGTCTGATATCAAATTTTTTAGCTCCGCAACAAATTCAAGTCGCCGAAGACTTTGAACTATGTGGATAAAATTTTACTGCTGCTGTTTCTCATATTGTTTTTTCTGAGATGTGGATCAGGATCCGACACACAAATTTTTAGTCCTTCTCTTGGTCTACCAGTTGAAAACATGCAATGGGTATATAATCTACCAAGAAAGCCAAGGGTCCGCAGAAGTAAATCTTTTGATATAATAGTATGAATCTAATGGGAGTTTGTTAGTACCTAGATAAGATTCAAACTATTATATTGTATAGTTTTCGGTTTCATAGTTTAGTGGTTCTCGGTTCTAGAGATGTGTTCCTAGACCGAGTGGTTTAATGTAACATACTTAGACTTTGTAGGGCACATCAAAATCCAAGTATATAAGCAATTTTGTTTAATGAATTTTTAAGCTTTTGATAATAATGCTAATCTTGAATAAGGTTTTTGTGTGTGTTTCTCTTCTTCTTGGCCGAATACATTCAATACCAGACAGATCTTTGAATCTGTGTGTTGTTTTTCATTCTTGAATCAAGCATAATCAAAGGATTCCGCATTTTGATTGTGTTTGTTGTTGATATTCTAGTTGTAGATCTTGATTTGGGACTTACACAACTCATGCACATTGTAGCAATTTCGCATGTCTAGCCTGTTCATGTTTCATTTTAGAAGTTAAAATATGTGGTTTTTATCTAGAAAGTATAGTCATTAAGTCAGTGTGAGTTGATTATAATACTAAATTAATGGAATTGCATACAAGTAAATTAATGATTTTTCTTTGGTGGATGTAGGTTAATCTCATGTATAGTTGATTTAAGGACCAGATTTGTTGCTAGCATATCAAGTTACGAATGTCCAAAAGTAAGTATGACAAAATGTTTGGATCTTGGTTGATACAATAGAAATCAAAATGTGTAATTTTAGTAGTACGAACAAATATGGTTGAGCTATATTGACCCAAAACACTTTCTATTTTTACAAGGGAATAGGTTATGATGATAATATATGTTTTGATAATACAAGTCTATATATTAAATCATGATATTATTTTTGAACTTTGTTTATTTAAATCGTATTTATTTATGTTTCTTGCAATTTAGAAGTACCCTTAAGGAGCTATTTGGGTAATGTGAAGATATTTCAAAGAGACTACAATCAAGTGTTTGCATAATGTGTATTTGATAGTTTCAATGTTAAACTATTATTTTCTTGAGATGTGCAAGACATATGACATATATATATATAGGCTCAACAATAAGCATAATAACCTTTTTCAATATTATTTGAATTAGAAGACTAACATAAGTGCTAATAATATATCACGAGATGAGTGATAAACTAACAAAATCGAGTATTACATTGGAAATTGTCAATATCCTAGAATCACGCGGGTAATAATAGGGGTGTTCAAAAATATCCGCATCCGAAAACCCGATCTGAAAATCCGATATTCCCAACCCGAAATAACCAAAATTTCGGATACCCAAAATTTCGGGTTCGGATAGTAATTTTGAAATAATTCGGATATTCGGATTATCCGATTATACGAAAACAAAAATTTTTATTTTTTTTTTAGATTATGTATTTACTATATTTATAAAACTATGTTTTTAAACTCTAAAGTTAACATGTATTTAGTATTTCAATTACATTCACGCCATCCACCATCCGGCCTCACACTGATGCACGCTCCGACGACCCACTGTCGCACGCTCCGACAAGTCGACAATCCACCGCTGCATGCCATCGATTATGTTTTTACCTTGTAAACGCATTTGTACATTTTTTATAGTATTCTTTATAGTGTTATTTTATATTATTTTCTAAAATAACCAAAACATAACTTATATTTGATTTCATTAGTAGTTTTTCAAAAGTGTGAGAATATTAAAAAAAAAATAAAAATTCATAATTATGTATTCATGTTTATGAAAATTCCAATATTTGATTTTTAGTTAGTTATTTTTGTTGTCGACTTATAAGTCGTGGTCCTGAGACAAGTAGCAGACTTGTCAGATGTGTAGAGTGGAGGATTATTTGAATGTCTTGAAACGTTTGGAGTTTATGTTTGATTAAAACAACTTGTTATTTACATATTTGTACTTTGACTTTAATTGTCTTAAGACTTTTTTGGTTAGTTACTTAACATTAAGGCTAATTTTGGATTGAATGAAATGCCAAAAAAAAAAGCAAAATTTTCGGATATTTGGATACTATCCGAATTCGTATCCGAACTTTCGGGTATCCGAAATCCGGATATCCGAAATTTCGGATACGGATAGTGAAAATCACTATCCGAATCCAAAATCCGGATACCCAACTTTGAACACCCCTAACGGGTATGCTACTAGTAACCCACGATGTGAATTGGATTTTAAATACTATGATTCAGTTATTTTAGTAGACTTTACTTTTTTTAACGTAATAAATAACTTGATATTAGACATTTGTACTTGTGTACATTTGATGATTTTCAATTGTATACCATATTCTCTTACTTTCGTTACACTGGTGCTTTTTTGCCTTGGTGGGAATATGACATCGCTCATTTTTTGCATGGAAAAATTGCAATTGCCAATCGGTACCAAAATTTTTGGTCGCAAATCGGTAACCTTATTTGCCACTACTGAAACAATCACTAATCTTAAAAATTAAATGCCCCCATGACAAATCGGTTACAAATGACTCTTTGCCACCTCTTTCGAACTTATATCGTTGTTACAAATGCCAAGTTTTGTAGTAGTGAGTGTTTTTATTTTTTTATTCATTATGTTAGCTTGGTCAGGCAACAAAAATGAGTGGTATTAGACATATGAATTGGAATTACATAAAAAGGAAATAAGTTTTTATTATTTTTTCCTGCTACTGGTCCCAACTTTTAAAATATATGCTGGCAGTCCGAACTTTGATATTTTTGCCACTAATGGACCGTCGTTAATAAAAACTTAGATTTACGATAAAAGGAAAATAGACTAAAACCAAGAACTTGGTCAAACTCCATACACAAAGTCCATAAAGATTTACAACAAAAGGAAACTTAAAAAAATCTTATTGTCAAATCTAAAGAACCAACATAACTTATTCATAAATAAGCATATATTCCACAAATGGATCATGTGAACATTCATACACCCCATCAATCTCTATCAACAGGAACCACTAATGTGGATTTATCGCCTTCGGGATCCTTTGAAGAATCAAGAAATGGATAATCAGTGTACCCATGAACGGGATGCGATGTATAAAATGTCTCTCTATTGTACTTATTAAGAGGAGCATTGAGCTCAAATCGTTTGGGCAAATCTGGATTGGCCAAAAACAAACGACCATACGCAACAAGATCTGTCGCGTTTTCTGACACAGCTTTGTTACCATCTTCCATGTCGTACCATCCAGCACATATAAAACTACTTTTGAATAATTTTCTCATTGGCACGAGACTATGATGTTGGCATTCAATCTTTTCCTCCATAGATATCATCCTTGGTTCAACCATATGACAATAAAGAATATCATATTCATTCAAAGATTTAGCCATGTAAAGCCCTAACCCTTTCGGATCCGAGTCGCCTGATTGCATATAGTCTGTAAAAGGGGATAATCGGATGCCAACTTTATCCGCACCAATCTCGTTTGCAACGGCTTTAACTATATCTAAAGCAAATCTGCAACGATTTTCCATAGAACCACCATACTCATCTGTCCGATCATTTACGTTGTCTTTTAAAAACTGGTCAACTAGATAACCATGTGCCCCATGGATCTCAACTCCATCAAAACCTACAATCACAAAATACTATTTAACATGTTGATCTTTAAGGGTGTGTGAGATGGGCAACTATTTAATAGGGATCAATGTTCCAGAGGAGGCGAAGTTTCTTCATGTTTTGGTAGCATAAGGCGATTAATGTATATAAAGGAAGTAATGGATCATAACAGTCTCAGTTATAAGTTTTTGACCGCTACTGGTCCCAACTTCTGAATTATGCTTTGATGGTCCTAGCTTTTATCATTTTTTCCACTAGTGGACCGACGTTAAAAAAACATAACGGTGTTAAGTTTTTTTTTAATTCCCGACCGAAGTTTTAGGAATTTTGATCGGAAGAAGAGTACGAGTCGATTGATATAAAAATTATATTGAAACGGTGCTCCAAATAACGAAATGGTGCTTCAATCAATCAAGGTGTTTAAACCTAGCGGTGCTTTAATCGGATGTACAAATTTCGTCGTTTGGAGCATCGTTTCGAGGTAATTTTTAACAACAATCTACTCGTATTCTCATTTCTATCAAAAGCCATAAAACTTCGGTCTGTAATTCAAAAAAAACTTAACACCGTTAATTTTTATTTAACGACGGTCCATTAGTGGCAAAAATGATAAAAGTTGGGACGACCAACACATATTTCAAAAGTTGGGACCGGTAGCGGTCAAAAACATATAGTTAAGACTGCTAAGATCCAATACTCATGCATAAAAAGTTTGTAAATTATCCCTTACCAGCTTCGATTGCGTGTCTTGCAGCAATTTTAAAATCATCAACAACAAAAGGAATCTCTTCTGTGCTCAGCTTCCTTGGAGGGGTAAAGTTTTCATCGGTTAGTACTTTGTCTGAAGGAGATATTGGTGCTTGCCCATTTGGTTGCAAGCCTGTTCACAAGATCTTATTCTATGATTGATCAAGAAATAAATTTAGAAAAAAGTCCATTCAAGAAGGTGATATTGAAAGTGTATATACTTTTGTTTGAAGCCCTTCCTGCATGCCAAATTTGACAGAAAAATATCCCCCCTTTTGCATGAACAGCATCAACAATAGGTTTCCAGGCCTCTACTTGTTCCTTAGTCCATATACCTGGTGAGTCTTTGTACCTTAAACAAGAAGAAGACCATTACGTGCGAAATTATATTTCTTAAAAAAACACGCATACATATGCAAGTACATATATATAGTATATAGATATAAGTTACATATATTTAAAAACATATGATCAAGAACACAAAAATAATGAAGGGACTTGTGAAAACAATCAAAATCATTCTTTTATCCAATCATAATAATTCTTTTATCTAGAATACTATATATTGTATGCTACAAAAACAAAGTTATGAGCAACACAAATCCTGATGCATAAGGACGTGAATAATATGGTTACAATAGCAATGTTGATATATGGCTAGGTTCTGGAAAACTTCATGGTGGCAATAGACGGTCATCACATCGATGCAAGACACCTTTTCATTGTGTATTAATTTGTTAAAATTCTTAAATGATTTTACATGTTGAAAATGTTTCAATAGAAATTTCTTTTTAACAAGCAATAAATCCCAAAAGACTAGCTTATGCCCTCTTAATAACAAGCAGCTGGGTAGCCGTAGCAAATCCCAAAAGACTACATGCAATTCAGGAATATAGGACATCAGGTAAGGATGCCATCTATTATAACACCTCTATTTCGAGTCCCATTGCATCTAAGTCTGTGACAACCATATGGCAAGGCTTCGATCAGGGTGTCTTAGACATGAAACTCGCCTAGCAATGCGATAGACTTGTGCCAAAGTCAAAACATTTACTAGATAAACTAATATTTTAAAAGAGTAATTAATTAAATATCCGTTTTAGAATAGTAAAAACTATATAAGACACTACAATTTTTAGCATAAGGTTTCCCTACTAATGTTCTCAGCGGGTTTCGACCATGAAATACCCACCATTGAGATACAAAGTGCGGTTTGCCACGAAGACTTTGTCAATCTGTTGTGTTACCTTACCATAATTAAAAACTCGAATAAAAAGAGAAGTAGCTCACATCGATAAAGGATGATAATCGCAATAATGTAGAAGATAACTAACACAACCGTTACTAAAAGTAAAACATTAATTTCTGCAAAGCTTCATTGTCACCCCTAAGAAAACGACAAGTTTGGTCAACAAGGGCTATATTAATAATCATCCTACTAGTGTAGATATGTAAAATACTTCTCGGTTGTTGGTATTAAAAAGAGTGCTTCCTAACTATGCTCAATTTTGATATTATCCCAGCATAGATTTCTCTGAGAGCCCGAAGGCCCAAAGGGGAACCTTATTCTCTCTCTTTAGAAAGTTTATGAAAATGAAAGAAAGAAACGTGAAGTAGTGACATGAAATATGGAGGTGAAGGTTTCAATTTATAGGCAAAATTCTAGGGTTGCCTTCCAGGGGGAATCTTCTAGAAGCCTTAGATGGATGTCGGATAATCGTACTCGTTCTTCTGATAGGATTGGTCTTGCTTAATATTCTCTAAATTTATATTCCTCTTATCGTGACAGTAAAATTCTAATATTAGATGCTTCGTAATTCTATTCCTAACTTGAGATATAAATATTTCAAGTTTTCAGCCTTGGACGTGCACACCTGTTCACCATATCATGCACACCTGTGCATATTTGTTATTGTAGACAAAAAGGGATCTTCTAAAAAGGCTGACTCATGTATGAATAATAGCCGTGCATATGTATAAGCACGCTCATGCACTATGCTTTCTTGTTAGGAATAATGCATTCTTTTGGCAGCTTCCTAACTAAGTCCTCTTCGTAGTTAAGTACAACTGTGCATAGGTAATGTACGAATGGGCTGTGGGCTAGACATTAAACTAAGTTTTTTAACAGTTAACTAAGTCTATATATGAAATGTTAGGTAGGGTTGTGGGTTGGGTAAAAGTTGTGGGTGCTGGGGAGTTAACAGGGTGACGATGATTAATTTTACGGGGGCCACTCTAAAATTGAACAAATACATACAAAAAGAACTAATGCAGCCGCTTAATCTTACCCAATAGCAGTGTCTGATACTCCAGTTGCTTCACAAATAAGAAGCCCTCCTTTTGTTGTTCTTTGTGTATAATACAAAATTGCATGCGGCTGAGGAATATTGCCGTATGATCTTTGCCTTGTTAGTGGGGCCAAAACAACCCTGCGTAAAACATCAATGCAGCCGAAATTGATATCAACTTGGTACTACATATATTATCAATTGCAAACCAAATGACGCATGCTTCGAATTAGGCACTTTGATCTTTGTTGCTTTAAAAAAAATTTAGTTGATCATGATGTGAATATATTGTATTGACTTATTTGGAACTTTTTAATTATAGGTTCATAAAATTCATTTTTATATTTACTTCACATGTATACATCAAGCGCGGCGTATGTTGTTTGTTAGTTTCTCTAGACAAGTTTATGACATCTAAATAGGGTCATCTATAACAGCGGCCTCATGAACTACGAAGGATTCTTCGGCCGGGCTCTAGGCAAGATAAAAAATGGACTCTTATAATAACTTAATAAGCTTTTTTGTTTTATTAATGAATTTGTTTATTGCGTTAATGAACTAGCAATATAAAGTCTAAGATGATAACTTGCTAAATATGTAACAATTTTGAGAACCCTTCTTAGCCACACATTTTGCATGGCAAAAAATCAATAAAAAATAAATAAATCAAAAATCATAAGTCGAAATCTATCAAAAAAATTAATTTGCTATCGCAACACACTTTTTAAGCCGAAAGCATTCTTAACGCATGTAATGATGTAAAAAACGACTCTACCGTCGCAACTCACGTCACATGTCAACTAACATCCCATCGTCGCATCACGAGACCTATGTCTTGAACCTAGTTATTTATCAATAAGTATCCTTAATGGATATTATCATGGTAAGTGATGTATTTTCCCCAACGGTTTGTTACTTCTAATAATGTAAAATATACGTTATACTCGTGTTTTTTCCGACCAATAAGATGTGAGAATTCTACTCGATCATGAAAATTATACGTTATAATAATAATTTTTTTAGAAAAATATAGGTGCTAATAATAAAATAAACTTACTAATAAATAAAGGTTAATTTAGAGTTAAGTGCAAAATGCACCACAATAGTTTACTTCTAATAACACTCTACATCTTCACTTTTAAATTTAAACCTTTATAACCTTAAGTTTCATAAAATGAGTCATTTGCACTCCTCCGTTAAACAGTTATTTGTAAGGAAAATATAGACTTTTTTACAATTTAAAACAAATAAAAACTAGTTCAAGCAAATCGCAATCTTGAACCCTATATGCTTAAACCCTGATTAATCCCCATACACGATTATCACAACCAAAACAAATTTCCAGCTTAACTTACCACACAACATTTTAAACCAATTCACAGGTCTCTAGATCAAATCCTTAATTTCATCGTTTTATCTTGTCTTAATCTCATCTTCATCCATCTTAAACAGTGTTTGTTCCAACCAATAAGTTTGCAAACCCTTAATTAAAAGCCTAACTTAGGGTAAAAAAACAAATAATTATGTATTTGTTCATGTTATATAAGATTTAGTTACTTGAAAGGTCTCGTCACCGGGTCCTTCCCTTAGATTAATGAGCGTGTACTCAAAACTAGCAATGCACCGAATCAAAGATAGATGCAGCAAAATCTGACACATATAGAAGTTGAGTGACTAAGAAAACAAACCTGTGAGTAAGCTCAAATTTACCCAGTTTGTAAGGCGTAAGAAGAGGTATTTTTGGCTCTTTTACTTGATCTTTCTCGGCCATTTTTCAAACTAATTTCTCTTGATAATCTTGAGTTGAATGAAATGGCTACTTATAGATAATTAACAATGTAGCATTCAAGTCAATTTGTCATTTTGTTATGAACTATATTGAATGTTATGTATTATGCATATGTTAAATAATGTTAATTAATGTCTTGCAATTAATTTTAAACAATGGACCACTTGCCTCTCAGGTTTACTTTATTATATATTTAACATGTAGGAACTTTATTTCAAACAGAGGATATGATATAAATAATATAATATAACGTATTGAATAATTGTTAAGGGTATTTATATACTTAATCAGTTTAATAAGTTGATAGGCATTTGGTTGAATGAGAGTTTTTTTAAGAATTAAATTAGAAGATATTAAAGTAACTGAATTTGGTTAGAATTGTAATCTCCCAATTAAATTGTAGTCTGTTATTGTTTGGCTATATGAAATCTACATTTTGACACCTGAGATTTCGTAGATTTCGTAACGAGTATGACTATGTGTGGAAAGAGCCTCTTAAGTAGTTTTATTTGTCATGTGACATTCACCTCATCTAGAAGTTATTTATCAAAAATGGTATAGTGGAAAATAAGGTATTTTGAAGAGTGTAATAATTGTTTGGTTAATGAATAAAAATATATAATTGGTGGGTATGATTAGAGGATGTGGTGGATTGGTGAGTTGGGGGCCTTCTACACAACGTCGCGGAAAAAAACAATGTTGAAAGCACATAGGGGATGGGTGAGGGGCGCCTTGAGACGTTTTGAGAGCTTTACCTACGAAGTTAAATAATGCTCACTATACAAATGCTCTAGTAGTTTTGAAACATTAGCTATCAAACTTTAATTGTAACTAACGAGTGATCCGCGCCACACATGGGTTTATTTAAACAAGTATATTCATAACTAGATGAAACACATGTAACAAATAAATTAAATAAAATATACTAAAATAAATATTTTAGTTATCGTATGTTTTTATAAAATAACTCTGTGTTAAATTTTTAAATATATAAATTGAAGGTACTAAATATAAAAATAAAAATTTGGCACATTTTACAGTGGTTAAATATTTAGAGATAAAACCCAAAACTTTATTTCTTCAAACAATTTGAGGTGTATAAATATATAACTTTTAGAATTTAAATTACCTTTTAAGTTTAATAAAACGCAACAATAATTAAATTTACTATTATGATGACAAAATTGTAGAAATTTTTTGTTAAACCTATGAACTTTGATTGTACAAAGTATAAAATCCCTTAAAAAGGTTTAAAATAGGTAATAAAAATCTTAGTTAGATTTTAAATTCAAACCTTATGATACTAACAGAAAGAAATTTTAAAAAATAATTATGCAAAAGTGATTCAATCAATAACCTAAATTTTTAATTTAACAGAGATGATTAATGTGAGAGCGACACAGATAATTAAAGTGAGGTGGTAATGATGTGACATGCTTATAAGAGAGGGCATGTGTAAAAAATTTACTTATTTGTCAATATAGGGAGAAAGTGATTTAAGAACATGAGGGGAGTTGTTATAAAAAGCCAAAAAAGACATAAAAAGTCTAAGAAGGCTTTATAGTCGTTAGATCATAAGATCAAAGTCAATGATTTGCGCGATGGCATACTTGTAAATACACACAAGTTTTTTTCAAGCAGAGGGGCACATATGTAACTACACGCCCTACCCTCATTTACCTTGTTCCCCAAACCCGTCTCCTTCTTCATTTTTCACAAATATTCACTCTCTCGCTAGATAACACAACCACTCAATTGTTCTCTAAAATCTCCGATCAACAACAGACAAAAATGGAATTTACACAATCAAAACCTACTAATCAACTAATTTCATCGGAACTTGAAGAAGAAACAACATTAGAAAACATTCGTGTTTCAGATGTCGAGGAACAAGCAACATCTGTTAGTAACGGTGAAGTGCAGAAAACCCAAAGAAGAAACGACAAAAACAAAATGATGGTAAATTTTAAAAAAATCCTAGGGTTTCTTAATCATTGTGTTATATTATTTATTGTTGTGTTATATTATATCATTTTTTTGGTGTGAAGCTCATCACTATCATTGTGTTATTGTGTTAAATATGAATTTGATTGTGAGATTTTAACCGTCATTTTGTGTTAATGTGAAGTTCATCAATATCATTGTGTTATCTTGTTAAATATGGTTGTGTTACTGTATTAAGTATGATTTAGGTTGTGAGGTTTTAAATGGAATCTTATGTTAATGTGAAGGTCCTTGCTACCATTTTGTTATCTAGTTAAATATGATTTAGCTATAGTGTTAAATATGATTTACGTTGTTAAATCTTAAAATTCCTTGTGTTATATTCTTATTGTTGAATAGTTTCGCACTTTGAGATGTTGGATCGTAAGGCACAAGAAAAACTATTGTGTTGTTGTGTTATATCATATTTCAGTTGTATAACAAAATGGAGCTATTATTTTATTGTTGTGTTATTGTGTTGAGTATGATTTAGGTTATGAGGTTTTAACTGTCATCTTGCGTTAATGTGAAGGTTGTCCCTACCATTGTGTTTTCTTGTTAAATATGATTTATATATTGTGTTAAATATGATTTAGGTTCTTATATCTTAACAGTTGATGTGTGCGTGTGTATATATATATATATATATATATATATATATATATATATATATTAACTATTAAAAACACCTAAGTTTTAAATTTAAAAAACTGAGAGTAGAATACCATTTCACACACAACCGGCAGTAGACCGGTCGAATGTAATATAGTGAACGTAAGTACGGGTGTCGACCCACAGACTCTATATATTACGCAAAAATTAACGGAATTAAGAATCAACCTAACTAGACAAGGAATAATTAAAATAAAGATTGTTTTGGGTTTTTTTATCTAAAATACTAAATTGCATTAAAAGTAAGGATTAATTGCATATATACCATTGCAAACACCCCTTAAATGCATATATACCCAAGTAAAAAGTTTAATTGCATATATACCCAATTTGTGGATATGACAAGATTTATAACTAATAAAATGCCAAGAAAAATTAAGAAACATTTGGAAAATCAATAAGGAATGAGTAAAAATGCAATATGAAACTAATTTATATAAACTATTTTTAATAAAAGAATTTAAAATTGGTTAAATTTGCCGATTAAAAAGGTTTATAAGGGGAAATATGCAATTAAAACTTTTGATTGGGTATATATGCCATTAATGAAGTTTAGAGGGGGAAATATGCCAATGACCCTAAAAGTAAATGACAAACGAAATAGAAAGACAGATTTAAAACAGAAGATTAGAAGCAAACCACCTAGGCTAGAATCCTCGTTAACTTCAATTATCACTTATGTTTAGGATTAAGGGTATGCAACTTAGATCTAAACGTATTCACTTAAAAGCACCACCACTTAGGACCCTCGACCATTTTCGAGAAGAAACCTCTAGGTTACTAAGTTAATAAGCACACAAGTTACGGGATTAAGTTTCCTCATAGTCACCTAACCAAATTATGCTCAATTGACCCTAGTTAACAACCCACCTCACGATATGGAATTTAAAGCCATTTTAACCTAACCATTTGATTTAACAAGAAATTTTGACAACTGACACTAAAGCAAACTTCTCACAAAGACCTAAACTCAGCACGTTATTCAACAAGACTTATTAACAGCTTATCTCCTCATGGCTATCTAAGTTGGCTACATGTTATTACCATTTTCACTAATAATGTTATTCATGTGGTTTTACTGTACTTAAACCACAACAATCATAACACACAGTCAATGATATAAACGAAACCCTATTCTATGACATAGACGATCATCAAAGATTAAGTGGAATAACAATGTCAATTAAACCAATGCAAACATGCAATACACATCAAATGATAAAAAGATCAAAACTTTAATCAAACATAAAACCATAGACAAATATCAATCGAAACATGAGTTCAAACATTCAGTTAACAATTCATCATGATGCCTAGATGATTCTAAAAGTTTAGCCAACCATAATCATAGAAATAAACACACGTTTAAGTTTAAGAAACATGGTAGAAGAAATCAAAAACAACGTAATGGAAGAACCCGGAATGGCTAGATGCAAATCCTCGATCTCATGCTCTTGTCGATTCTGTTTGATGATCTTTAACCTTCAAATCACTCTTTTGCAGCCTTATTTTGTCCTCCAAACTAGCATAGAGGCTAGGTCAAAGTGAAGAAGTGTTTAAATAGTGATTTGGGCCAAAAATATTTCTGTTAAAAAGTCCTCGTCGCGTCGCGTAACGAGGAATGGAGTCTTGGCCGCGTACCTCGACCTCACCATCCCCTAACCACAGATTGACCACGCCCCATCGTGTGGCCAGGGTGGTCTACCTGGTCGCGTGGCGTAGCTAGGACCCTCTGGTGCTTTGGTTCTTCGGTTTCGCGTTCTGGTCCGCTGGTAACTCCGTTTCGCGTCCCGTTTTCACCTACTATCTTCTTTTTATGCGATATTTCCATCATTTTATCAACTCGGGACCTACGAAACATCATATATTCAGTGGAAAAAAACTTATAGAAAACTATATAAAAAGACTCGAAAACGTGTAAAAACTGAACATGGGAAATGTGTTTAGTTTACACCATATTAAATATCCCCACACTTACTCTTTTTCATCCCTAAAAAAGCATGCGCAAGGAATCACAATTAATTAAGGCTTTCAATCTTTAATTAAGATAAACAAATGAAATGCAAAATCCTCTACAAGCAACGAATCAGGAAACAATGGTATGTGTAATTAAACACCTTAACACTTGCCACTCCAGTTTCCCCCGTGTTTGGTTTAGTTAAATGAAATTAATCTTGTACAAGGTCTCACAACTAGGAAACCAAAAGTCTACCCGATTAATAGATTGCTTGATGAGGCACACATTAAACCATAAAGTGTTTTCTACAAGTATAACCTAAAGAATTTAACTTAGTGAACGACTAGTGGGACTAGTGCCTATTAGGGTGAATATTTGATGGATGATACTTACAGGTATAGACTTTTTTATTCTTTTTTTTCATAAAAAAAGATCACCTCACCAAGGGGTGTCGGCTCCAAGTCGTTATCCCAGAGATAGAGCACATGAGGTTTTGGATCACTTGTTTTATTTTTTCATTTGGCTTCATTGAGCTCTTTTATTCAAGTTGCTACTTTGAGCACTTTTCAGTCTATACCTTGTGGTATTGTTTGCGGAGCGCCACTTCTCTCACAAGAAGTGTGCTATTAATTCTATTATGGCACTCACCCTTAACTAATTTAAGTTCTAAAGCCTAAACTGGTGCCTAATATTATTCGGTGTAAGGCTGTCCTATTTCTCCTAAAATGATGACCCACGAGATTAATGAAAATTAAGGTTCAATTAGTGCACTTAGGGGAACCATCTTAGCTAATTGAGTTACCAAATGTTTACCATTTTGACTCATTATTGTTTAAAAACCAACTTATTATTTTTAATTTTTATTTTTATTGAAAAGCCAAAGTTAATTCACTATCATTTTCCATTTAAATGCACAACTTAAACAAATACATTTTTTTCAAAATTTTCAATTTCTTTGGATATTTTAAGACACTATATGACCCAAACTAACTATCTAATCTAAAAACAAAAGACTCAAACAACTAAACAACTGTTTCTCATCCCCACACTTAAACTCTACATTGCCCTCAATGTAGAAATGGAAAACACTCAAAAATAAAACAAAGCAGAAATAAAAGACAAGGGAAAAATGGAAAGGACTTAGCTGGTATTGCATAACGCGTAAGCTCCACAAGTCTTCAGTCCAATCCATAGCTCCGATTGTATAGAATTTCGGTCACGATCGAGCTTGACACCGACACTCTCGAGCTTCATCTTCACAAAATCAAACTCACCCGAATGGAGATTGAGTACGGGTCGTATTCGTCCAAACCTGCAAAAATAAAAACTAAAAATACCCAGCATAAAACGGACTTGACACAAATAAAAAAAATAAAAATAAACATAAGACGGACTCAAGTAAAAAAGAAATTTAATGTTCAAATTATACAAACTCTACAAACTAACTTCCGACCCATTAACCCATTTCATCATTTAGGGTATCCTCAAACCTACCCGGATCCTCACACTTAAGCTTCACTAGCCTCTTGATACTCGCCCAGTACTCACTAAAAAACTCACCATCGTCTCCTGCTTTACCCACTTATTCTCACCATTAATTACCTGAACCCTACTATCCCAACGTTTAGTCTCTCTTAATAGGTCAAGGATTTAAACACAGCAATTTCGTCCCCTACTTGCAGAGTGATTTGACCGATGAAAACATCGATCATAGCACGAGCAGTGCACAAGAAGGGACGACCAAGGATAATGGGGACTTTGGCGTTAGTCTCCTTATCGAGCACAAGAAAGTCCACGGGGAAAACAAACTTATCAACCTTAACTAACAGGTTCTTCAAAATTCCCCGTGGATATATATAATCGAACGATCCGCCAATGATAATGACATGCGAGTGCGTGTAAGATCATCTAGTCCCAGTTTCTCATATAAGGAATAAGGCATGAAATTGATACTAGCACCAAGGTCAGCTAAAGTAGTGCTCGCATTATTAATGCCATTAAGACAAGGAATCGTAAAAGACTCCTTGGTCAGATAGCTTCTCGGGCAGTGTATTTGTAACCACTGTCGAGCACTCGTCACTAGAAGGAACAGAAGAGAGTTCTCCCAGCTTGAATTTGTACTTAAGGATATCCGTTAAGAACTTAGCATACTTGGGCATATGTTGGAGAAATTCTATGAATTGAAGATTGATCTTTAGTTGCTTAAATAGGTCTAAGAAATGGCCATAATCCTGTGTGTACTTTTGCTGCTTTAAGCGACTTCATCAACTACCTCATCATCACTCTCCTCAACTACCCTCTTGTACACTAGTGGCTCACTAAATGAAACCTTCTTCTTAACAGGCTCGAAAATCCTACCATTACAAGTAGAGATTGCACTTAACTAAGTTGACGGTTTCGTTTGGGTTGAACCCGAGAATTTACCTTGTGACCTCTGACTAGGTGACTGCTTAACTAACTCACATACGGTCCTCTGAATATCTAGGATGATAGCATGCTGGTTTTGTAATTGAAGTTCATGCTTAGCTAGGGTTTTCTATGTGACTTCATCCTTAGCAACTAACTAAACCAATAGTTGTTCAATCCTACCCATTCTATCACTAGAACCCTGTCGATTAACCTATTCCTGACCATTTCACCAACGAACTACCCACCCCCTGATTAGAATTATTGTTATAGTTAGATTTATTACCAGGTGGGGCACCTGATTACCGCCAGTTAGAGTTATTATTAAAGTTTGAATTCATGTTCCAATTAGAATTACTATTACTATTACCTTGGAACCTATTCTGGTTGGACACAAACTCTACACGTTCCTCCCTAGACATCAATGGGCACTCTAGGGTACTATGACGTACCCTTAATAATTCACACTGATAAAGTTTACCTTTGAGGTCTTTCTTCTCACGGTTCAGCTTTTCTAATGCAGCTGCCACACTAGTATCCATGCTAACATGGTGCACCCCTCGAGTAGATGAGGGTGTGCCATTAACAGGAATGGAATTCCTGTTAGTGGACCACTGCCTGTGTTAAGCTTAGACAAAGCTTTCGAACATCTCGTTACACTCAGTTACACTATTTTTACCCATTAAATGTTCACCCGTAGACGTATCAAATCTGGCTCTAGTCTCATAAGTAAGCCTATTATAAAACTTCTCGACTAGAGCCTATGAAGAAAGCCAATGTTGGGAGCAGCGAGATAAAAAAAATTTGGAACCTCTCCTAAGCTTGGTAATAGGGCTCATCTGCTTACATTCTGAACGAATAAATTTGATCACGAAGGCAGGATGCCTTAGCAGGTGGAAAATACTTGTTCATCATCCCGCCCATTGAACTGATTGTTAGATAGGGCGGACATGATGTATGACAGAATCTGTCACGAATTTGGATTCGTGATCTCAGGCGCTAAAATATATGTGGTGTCCGATGAAACCATCAACAAGCTAGTGCTGAGTTGTACGGTGAGGGATGTGGGCTAAAATCAAAATTTACTGTACTAACCTAAACCTCCGCAGACAAGATAGATACAACTTCGGATCCCGGATCAGCTGCTTCAACTGTACGTTTCACTGGTCCGTGCGAACGCAGATATGGCATAAAACTGCAAAAAGCAAACAAGACAGATTAAATAGAAAGAACCAAAAAAAACTGAAACACACAGACAGACATGATAAAAACAAAATTAAAGACACTTTAAGACTACTACGACTCAGAAAAATAAAACAAAAAGAAAGCACGTGTATAGCAGCTAAAGACTCAAAAAGTTAATTCAACACAATTACCAAGAGTCCCCGGCAGCGGTGCCAAAAACTTGATGCGTGCTAATATATATATATATATATATATATATATATATATATATATAAATATATATATATATACTACATTAATAAGCAAATTACAAGGGCAAAATAGTCATTTAACAATTTTCTTAAACTTTCAACACCTTCTCAACCTTAAAACCATTTTCACCCTCCCTTTCAAATTTCATACCATCCTTCCAAAACCCTAGATCCAGCCGCTGATACCATCCTTCCAAAACCCTAGATCCAGCCGCTGAGTTCTGGCAACAGATAGAGAGAGTGGGATGACGGAAGCAAGACCATGTAGATGGATTGACGGTACATGTGGTAGAAGTACGCAAATGCAACTCATCTGAACCATACGATAGGGTTCAATCAACTCATTACTGTAAATTGCCCCCAATAATCCCTGCAATCGATGCTCATTTTCTTGTTCATGGCCGCCGATGCGTAAAGCAAAAGATCTCCACGGGTATGTTATCAGATCTGTGATAATAATCGTTGTTGTTGACTTGTTGTTATGTTAGTGAAGTTGAAGCGTTCGTGTTTTAGCTTCATTTTCGTATGGATTTGATAGTTTTCACTTGGATTTGATAGTTTTGTGGTGGCAGGGAAGTGGCAGTATATCATTTTTCCAATTACGTTAGTGAAATTAAATGGTTTATTGTGTTCAATGTTTTGATTTGGGTTTTAGGTTGATATTGGTTGGATTTGATAATTTTATGGTGGCAATATCTCATCGTTGCAAGTATGTTAGTGAAATGGTGCTTGTTGTTCTGTGTATCTGTTTTGATTTGGAGTTAAGGTTAATTTTTTTGTTTTGGATTTGGTGATTTTGTGGACTTCTATTGTTAGCAGTCTAACCAGAATCCAATGAAGAAGCACTTGACACTCCTATTTCTGCATATGATCCAATCAGCAGATAGGAGTATGATGACCAGAAGGATCTAAACTTCATAGAGAGTGTATTAGCAAGAGGAGTATGATATTCCAAAAATCATCTAATTTACTTTGGTAGATTTCAAATGGAAAATCTTAGTAGGTTAAGGCTTAAGATCTAGCAGTTCTTAAGCGTTTGCAGTAGGAATAATTATGATAAATATCTACAAAGAACATGTTAAATGTGCAAGAAAGGTTGCTGAAATCATAAAGAAGAGAGAAGGCAAAGAAGCTTTCATGTCTGCACAAAGTTCTTCATGGAGTCATTCCCCTACACCACTTGTTGATATCCCACTTGTTGAATCAGTTGATAAATCACCTCATCAATCTCATCCATTTGTTGAATCACCTGAGAAGGCAACATGTGATATGGATTCAGCTGAATCACTAAAGAGTCTGGTCATGAATCTGATGATCTAGTCTTCTCTCCAAGTGATACCTCTAATGCTTAAAAGAGCAATTTGTCCTATTGAACTATTGACTCCAAGAATTAATTAATCAAGATTACAAGATATGATGGATCTAAAGAAGTATTCTCATGAGAATTGAAGGTCTTTCAACTAAGTCAAAATGACTTGTTAAGGATGTACCTTAAAGCTGGAGCAAAAAATTCAAGTGAAGTGTACAAGTCTTTGGTTAAGAAGCTAGCTTTGATATTCTCTGATGATAAAAGTGGAGAAGAAAAAACTGCAGATAGAGAAGTTTTGTTTGTTAAACCTTTGGTTATCCATGATCCAGTTAGATTATGGAGATTTGAGAAAGAAATAAGGATGTTGGTTTTGACCTTCTCTGGGACTAGTGATAGAGAACTCTTTGAAGCAAACCTCTTTACTCTATCACCATTGAACATAATGGGCCTTGCTAGTTTGCCCCGTCAGAACCCTTTAGGAGATAGTAGTGTTCTTGTCATTGTTCATATCATAAAGAACATTGCTCAAAGAAGAAGAAATGAAATGTGAAGTTATAATGTTTTGGTAGCATCATCCTAGGGGGAATTTGTTGAGATGTGATAGATAAAGCTACAGCAAAACAGAAGTTTAACTCCTAATAAAAAAATAGTCCAAATGATTACACAGAACATTTGCTGAATTCTGTGTAATCAAGTTTTATCTACTGAATCTTGTCTGCTGAAACTATATCTGCTGAAAGACAGTTTTCCAGCAGAATGTTCCACCAGCTGAATATCTTCAGGAAAGACAAGTTTGTCAGTGCTTAAAGATAGTGGAGACACCACAACTTCCAGCACTTGCTGAAGATCTGCTGCAAAAAACTTTGCTTATTTTACCATCCAATAGGATTCTATATACATGGTATGACATGTTATAGATTGATCAATGGCTCTAGTTTTTTTATGTCTTGATACACAACTTTCCACAAGTTTTCTCTATGTCTTGATCTATATCACTTTTTGTGATCACCAGTGCCCATTTTGATATTAAATGATGAGTTAATGCTTTACTAATTAAGCGAAAATTATAGTACATCTTAAATATTAAATGTTGCTTGTCCTCAACTCAAACAAGGTCAAGCAACTCATGCATAAATAAGATCCCAAGTTAATCAAACTATTGTAGCAATTTCGCATGTCTTGCCTGTTCATGTTTCATTTTAGAAGTTAAATATGTGGTTTTATCTAGAAAGTATAGTCATTAAGTCAGTGTGAGTTGATTATTATACTAAATTAATGGAATTGCATACAAGTAAATTAACGATTTTGCTCCTTGGTGGATGTAAGTTAATCTCATGTATAGTTGAATTAAAGACCAGATTTGTTGCTAGCATATCAAGTTACGGATGTTCAAAAGTAAGTATGACAAAATGTTTAGATCTTTTGTTGGTCCATCAGATCGAGATTTCAGTGCTATGGTGATTAATAAACAACAAAACCCACAAAGATTCAATGAAACATAGTCCAAATACTCTTGATAAACAATAACAAAGATCAAATCAACACAAACAGAGGTAATCAAGCTACAAAGATGATAATAATAAGCTCCTAGCACCTCAGCCGTCACACACACACAATTAGGGTTTGATAAACTTGCAAAACTTGTATTGAAATGAGAAAACATTACAATATATAGTGCAGACATAGGTTCGCTGACAGATTCGCTGACAGCGAATCTGTCATGCCAACATATCAGCTTCATCGGGCACAAAACAGATTCGCCCGGCGACTGATCTAAACTAATGTCTACACAAATCTAGACTTCCGGGCGAATCTATATATTCGCCCGTAGGTTCGCGAGTACAAAAACAGTTAAATACATAACAAAACAAAGTAACACCGACATGCCGGTGAGTCCAACCTATACATGAACTATCAATACTCCCCCTAGGTTGGACCTCACCTAGGGAAGTCTTCTGTTTTAGCTCCGTCTTTATCGGCTTCACAAATGCTCAACGAACGCTCCAGCCCTTGATTCTATACCGGCCAATGGAATAGTAACGTCTTCTGATCCGGCCTCTTCACTGTCTCCCAAATCCTCAATCAAATCAACAAACTGAGCTTCGGTGACTTCAATATCAGGCAAATCAGTAACCGTAGTCTCCGCCTGAATATCAACAGTCTGTTCCTCACCGAGCACATCCAATTCAACTGGCTTTTCAAACCTCTGAACAATCGACTCATCTAACTGTTTGGATAGATCATCCATGTCCATGTTCAAATCATCAGTCATTCTCAGCCTTTCATTAACTTTCCTCAACTCAGCACGTACCTCTCGGGATTTATTCGCAACTTTCACAAACAAGTTTGCTTCAATTTTCGTATCATCTCCTGCCCCGTGCTTGATATCATTCTCACACAAAATCTTCAATTCTTCATCACAAAAGGAGAAGATCTCCATTGGGTCAAATAAACGGATTTCAGGACGATCTTCCCCTTTCAATCTGATAACAGCTTCACCGGTACTGTTATCGTAAAACCATTTCAGAAGGTCTTGCAATCTGGGTGGCCGAGTATTAGGAACTCTGACCCGGTTCATGATCTTTGGAGCACTCAGCTTCAGCACAACCTTACCCTTCCACGAAACCCAGTGTTTGTCTTTCTTCGGCCTCATTCTCTTTGGCTTTTGATACCCAAAATCCTTGAAATCATTTTCAGCTGCCCTTCTGATTGCGATTTCGAACGCACTTGCTCTGCCACTAACCTCCTTGCCAAGAAGAGGGAGTTCAACTAGTCTCCTTAGATCCCATCTTGGCAGTGTAGCAAAGTGCTTTCGATTCTTGATATAACATATGTCACCCCCTCTCCTTTTAATCATATATGCATCGATCTCACTATTGTATTTCCATGCAATTACCTGCCTATCCATCTGCGAGGTATTCGGCTCATCCAGGTGTTGAAAGATAGGGACTTCAGGAGTAACCACTTCATCCTTTTGAACCACTCAGACTTCTCCAGATCGATGTGCTCAAACAAGTACGTCACATCCTTTTCTTCAACATTATACAGTTCCGGTTCATCCTCCAATTCCTCTTCACTTTCTATACTCACATCCACAACCGGTTCATCGATTAAACTGAAGTTCACATTAGTACCGCCAGCAACCTCAGCTCCTGTAAATACATCCAGATCAATACCCATATCTTCGTCAAAAACCTCTTCAGCAACCTTCTTTTCTGTCTCAGTTCTAACACCATAATCCTTTAACGGATACTTTGCAGTATTCGTTAAGTTCATCAGTTCTTGCTCAGACATTGCTGGAAACGACCCATCCTTTTCTTTCAAACTGTTTAATTCCTTAAAAACCCGAACCAATAAGTATTGCTGATCTTTTAACATCCTGGCCATCCCCTTAATCACATCCCCCTTTCCTTTATCTCTTTTCTCCAAATCATCATATTTGACTTTCAAATCCTCTAACTCAGACTTTAATCCAGTAACAGATTCAGCAGTTCTCACAGGAATCTCATGTTTGTGCTTCGTTCTCCTTTATTTCTAGGCACAATAGATTGTTCACATGTTTTGTTCAACTAGCATAGTGACACTTTCATCATGGCATCCTAGTTATTAGCTCACACCATTTAGACTTCAACAAAACAATTTCAATCAACCGGTCTACAAACCATCTAGTACCTACGAATGTCATTTCATGATCAACACATGTTTACCAAACACCACATGCCTACAAAACATTCATATGTAAACCCAATCATGTTCGTACGTTCAAAATCACTAAACATGCGTTCTAGTAAACTTCCATGACAAAAAGTTTCTACATTTAGCAAGTCTTTCAAAACCAAGTCGGATTCGTACGTTCAAATACCCAAAATACATCTAATACATTATCCTAACGTACTAGTGATCACAAAACCATTCTTAGGCACAAACAACATGCAATTTCATACAAGTTCATGAGAAAAAGTTACTATTTTAAGTAATGTAGCATAATAATCATGCAATTTCACAACCATGTAACCAATCTTCATCCAATTCATCATTTAAATACATAATCAATCATATTTCATCAAACTCAAGCATGCAACATCAAGTTTCAATGACATCCTAACAAACCCTAATTTCTCAACAACACAACTTTGTATCCATTTCATTATCTAACCACCAAGTAACAAATAACACATAACCAATATCCCAATTCCACAACACAATCATCAATTGGCCGTTTTGGATGAACTAGGGTTTCCAATACATGAAATTCTACGAATATATAATAACAATTAAGACAAACACTTACTAGTATTGCGTTTATCACTTCAATTGACACCCGAAAACACCAACAATCGAATCAAACTAGCAAAATCTATGTTGTATGTATGCGTGTACTATGCGACGGCAACAAGGGACCAAAAAAATGTTTTTGGCCGTAAGTTTTAGTAAGCAAAATAGGTTTAGGGCTTAAGTATTTTGTTAATTAATTAAATTAGATTAAAATAGTGGGCCTTGGGCCATCCATGGGTCACATGGATGATCCACGGGCTCCGTTTTTTACTTCGGTTTGTAAACCCAATGAAAAGCTTTATCAAACATAAATTTTGTTTCGTAGAATTTACCGAATTTCACAATTGATTAAAACCGGTAAAATACGCGGTTACACGAAAGTTCAACAATTCAGCCCACATATCACTTAAGATGTATAATTATTGTATTTGTATCCATTTAAGATCACCAACGCCCGGGTATTAACTCGTGTGGTCGTTTCGTGTGCAAGTTTGTGTAACAGTTTGCACATTTAATTCACCAAATTAAATGAAAAGTATAATTGCGTTTGACCAAGTTTGACTTTTTGTCCAAGTTTGACCAATTTTGACTTTTAGTTGACCCGAGTTGACCCACGACCTGTTGGTGATTTGTTAAGAGTAAGTATGTTGCATTTGATGTATTTGATCATATTATTATCACATACCACATCACACGTCACACATTCAACAAGTTGGGTTTCTACTTCCGTAAAAGTTTCCTTTATAGGAAAGTCAGACTTTAAAAAATACTCGCATAATTCAACATCCCTAAGCATGTCAACTATTACACAAATGCCATAGCATGCTACACAAGACAAAAACACATACTATCACCTCACGGTTTCCAATATAAAACACAGTAGCATGTGTGGTCATTTCTAGGCACAATAGATTGTTCACATGTTTTGTTCAACTAGCATAGTGATACTTTCATCATGGCATCCTAGTTATTAGCTCACACCATTTAGACTTCAACAAAACAATTTCAATCAACCGGTCTACAAACCATCTAGTACCTACGAATGTCATTTCATGATCAACACATGTTTACCAAACACCACATGCCTACAAAACATTCATATGTAAACCCAATCATGTTCGTACGTTCAAAATCACTAAACATGCGTTCTAGTAAACTTCCATGACAAAAAGTTTCTACATTTATCAAGTCTTTCAAAACCAAGTCCGACTCGTACGTTCAAATACCCAAAATTCATCTAATAAATTATCCTAACGTACTAGTCATCTCGAAACCATTCTTAGGCACAAACAACATGCAATTTCATACAAGTTCATGAGAAAAAGTTACTATTTTAAGTAATGTAGCATAATAATCATGCAATTTCACAACCAAGTAACTAATCTTCATCCAATTCATCATTTAAATACATAATCAATCATATTTCATCAAACTCAAGCATGCAACATCAAGTTTTAATGACATCCTAACAAACCCTAATTTCTCAACAACACAATTTTGTATCCATTTCATTATCTAACCACCAAGTAAAAAATAACACATAACCAATATCCCAATTACACAACACAATCATCAATTGGCCATTTTGGATGAACTAGGGTTTCCAATACTTGAAATTCTACGAATATATAATAACAATTAAGACAAACACTTACTAGTATTGCGTTTATCACTTCAATTGACACCCGAAAACACCAACAATCGAATCAAACTTGCAAAATCTATGTTGTATGTATGTATGTATGTGTGTACTATGCGACGGCAACATGGGACCAAAAAAAATGTCTTTGGCCGTAAGTTTTAGTATGAAAAATATGTTTAGGGCTTAAGTATTTTGTTAATTAATTAAATTAGATTAAAATAGTGGGCCTTGGGCCATCCATGGGTCACATGGATGATCCACGGGCTCCGTTTTTTACTTCGGTTTGTAAACCCAATGAAAAGCTTTATCAAACATAAATTTTGTTTCGTAGAATTTTACCGAATTTCACAATTGATTAAAACCGGTAAAATACGCGGTTACACGAAAGTTCAACAATTCAGCCCACATATCACTTAAGATGTATAATTATTGTATTTGTATCCATTTAAGATCACCAACGCCCGAGTATTAACTCGTGTGGTCGTTTCGTGTGCAAGTTTGTGTAACAGTTTGCACATTTAATTCACCAAATTAAATGAAAAGTATAATTGCGTTTGACCAAGTTTGAATTTTTGTCCAAGTTTGACTTTTTGTCCAAGTTTGACCAATTTTGACTTTTAGCTGACCCGAGTTGACCCACGACCCGTTGGTGATTTGTTAAGTGTAAGTATGTTGCATTTGATGTATTTGATCATATTATTATCACATACCACATCACACGTCACACATTCAACAAGTTGGGTTTCTACTTCCGTAAAAGTTTCCTTTATAGGAAAGTCAGACTTTTAAAGTATACTCGCATAATTCAACATCCCTAAGCATGTCAACTATTACACAAATGCCATAGCATGCTACACAAGACAAAAACACATACTATCACCTCACGGTTTCCAATATAAAACACACTAGCATGTGTGGTCATTTCTAGGCACAATAGATTGTTCACATGTTTTGTTCAACTAGCATAGTAACACTTTCATCATGGCATCCTAGTTATTAGCTCACACCATTTAGACTTCAACAAAACAATTTCAATCAACCGGTCTACAAACCATCTAGTACCTACGAATGTCATTTCATGATCAACACATGTTTACCAAACACCACATGCCTACAAAACATTCATATGTAAACCCAATCATGTTCGTACGTTCAAAATCACTAAACATGCGTTCTAGTAAACTTCCATGACAAAAAGTTTCTACATTTAGCAAGTCTTTCAAAACCAAGTCAGATTCGTACGTTCAAATACCCAAAATTCATCTAATAAATTATCCTAACGTACTAGTGATCTCAAAACCATTCTTAGGCACAAACAACATGCAATTTCATTCAAGTTCATGAGAAAAAGTTACTATTTTAAGTAATGTAGCATAATAATCATGCAATTTCACAACCAAGTAACCAATCTTCATCCAATTCATCATTTAAATACATAATCAATCATATTTCATCAAACTCAAGCATGCAACATCAAGTTTCAATGACATCCTAACAAACCCTAATTTCTCAACAACACAATTTTGTATCCATTTCATTATCTAACCACCAAGTAACAAATAACACATAACCAATATCCCAATTCCACAACACAATTATCAATTGGCCATTTTGGATAAACTAGGGTTTCCAATACTTGAAATTCTACGAATATATAATAACAATTAAGACAAACACTTACTAGTATTGCATTTATCACTTCAATTGACACCCGAAAACTCCAACAATCGAATCAAACTAGCAATATCTATGTTGTATGTATGTGTGTACTACGCGACGGCAACAAGGGACCAAAAAAATGTTTTTGGCCGTAAGTTTTAGTAAGAAAAATAGGTTTAGGGTTTAAGTATTTTGTTAATTAATTAAATTAAATTAAAATAGTGGGCCTTGGGCCATCCATGGGTCACATGAATAATCCACGGGCTCCGATTTTTACTTCGGTTTGTAAACCCAATGAAAAGCTTTATCAAACATAAATTTTGTTTCGTAGAATTTTACCGAATTTCACAATTGATTAAAACCGGTAAATTACGCGGTTACACGAAAGTTCAACAATTCAACCCACATATCACTTAAGATGTATAATTATTGTATTTGTATCCATTTAAGATCACCAACGCCCGGGTATTAACTCATGTGGTCATTTCATGTGCAAGTTTGTGTAATAGTTTGCACATTTAATTCACCAAATTAAATGAAAAGTATAATTGCGTTTGTCCAAGTTTGACTTTTTGTTCAAGTTTGACCAATTTTGACTTTTAGTTAACCCGAGTTGACCCACAACCCGTTGGTGATTTGTTAAGTGTAAGTATGTTGCATTTGATGTATTTGATCATAATATTATCACATACCACATCACACGTCACACATTCAACAAGTTGGGTTTCTACTTCCGTAAAAGTTTCCTTTATAGGAAAGTCAGACTTTTAAAATATACTCGCATAATTCAACATCCTTAAGCATGTCAACTATTACACAAATGCCATAGCATGCTACACAAGACAAAAACACATACTATCACCTCACGGTTTCCAATATAAAACCCACTAGCATGTGTGGTCATTTCTAGGCACAATAGATTGTTCACATGTTTTGTTCAACTAGCATAGTGATACTTTCATCATGGCATCCTAGTTATTAGCTCACACCATTTAGACTTCAACAAAACAATTTCAATCAACCGGTCTACAAACCATCTAGTACCTACGAATGTCATTTCATGATCAACACATGTTTACCAAACACCACATGCCTACAAAACATTCATATGTAAACCCAATCATGTTCGTACGTTCAAAATCACTAAACATGCGTTCTAGTAAACTTCCATGACAAAAAGTATCTACATTTAGCAAGGCTTTCAAAACCAAGTCGGATTCGTACGTTCAAATACCCAAAATTCATCTAATACATTATCCTAACGTACTAGTGATCTCAAAACCATTCTTAGGCACAAACAACATGCAATTTCATACAAGTTCATGAGAAAAAGTTACTATTTTAAGTAATGTTTTAAGTAATGTAGCATAATAATCATGCAATTTCACAACCAAGTAACCAATCTTCATCCAATTCATCATTTAAATACATAATCAATCATATTTCATCAAAATCAAGCATGCAACATCAAGTTTCAATGACATCCTTACAAACCCTAATTTCTTAACAACACAATTTTGTATCCATTTCATTATCTAACCGCCAAGTAACAAATAACACATAACCAATATCTCTATTCCACAACACAATCATCAATTGGCCATTTTGGATGAACTAGGGTTTCCAATACTTGAAATTCTACGAATATATAATAACAATTAAGACAAACACTTACTAGTATTGCGTTTATCACTTCAATTGACACCCGAAAACACCAACAATCGAATCAAACTAGCAAAATCTATGTTGTATGTATGTGTGTACTATGCGACGGCAACAAGGGACCAAAAAAAATGTCTTTGGCCGTAAGTTTTAGTATGAAAAATAGGTTTAGGGCTTAAGTATTTTGTTAATTAATTAAATTAGATTAAAATAGTGGGCCTTGGGCCATCCATGGGTCACATGGATGATCCACGGGCTCCGTTTTTTACTTCGGTTTGTAAACCCAATGAAAAGCTTTATCAAACATAAATTTTGTTTCGTAGAATTTTACCGAATTTCACAATTGATAAAAACCGGTAAAATACGCGGTTACATGAAAGTTCAACAATTCAGCCCACATATCACTTAAGATGTATAATTATTGTATTTGTATCCATTTAAGATCACCAACGCCCGGGTATTAACTCGTGTGGTCGTTTCGTGTGCAAGTTTGTGTAACAGTTTGCACATTTAATTCACCAAATTAAATGAAAAGTATAATTGCGTTTGACCAAGTTTGACTTTTTGTCCAAGTTTGACTTTTTGTCCAAGTTTGACCAATTTTGACTTTTAGTTGACCCGAGTTGACCCACGACCCGTTGGTGATTTGTTAAGTGTAAGTATGTTGCATTTGATGTATTTGATCATATTATTATCACATACCACATCACACGTCACACATTCAACAAGTTGGGTTTCTACTTCCGTAAAAGTTTCCTTTATAGGAAAGTCAGACTTTAAAAAATACTCGCATAATTCAACATCCCTAAGCATGTCAACTATTACACAAATGCCATAGCATGCTACACAAGACAAAAACACATACTATCACCTCACGGTTTCCAGTATAAAACACACTAGCATGTGTGGTCATTTCTAGGCACAATAGATTGTTCACATGTTTTGTTCAACTAGCATAGTGACACTTTCATCATGGCATCCTAGTTATTAGCACACACCATTTAGACTTCAACAAAACAATTTCAATCAACCGGTCTACAAACCATCTAGTACCTACGAATGTCATTTCATGATCAACACATGTTTACCAAACACCACATGCCTACAAAACATTCATATGTAAACCCAATCATGTCCGTACGTTCAAAATCACTAAACATGCGTTCTAGTAAACTTCCATGACAAAAAGTTTCTACATTTAGCAAGTCTTTCAAAACCAAGTCGGATTCGTACGTTCAAATACCCAAAATTCATCTAATACATTATCCTTACGTACTAGTGATCTCAAAACCATTCTTAGGCACAAACAACATGCAATTTCATACAAGTTCATGAGAAAAAGTTACTATTTTAAGTAATGTAGCATAATAATCATGCAATTTCACAACCAAGTAACCAATCTTCATCCAATTCATCATTTAAATACATAATCAATCATATTTCATCAAACTCAAGCATGCAACATCAAGTTTCAATGACATCCTAACAAACCCTAATTTCTCAACAACACAATTTTGTATCCATTTCATTATCTAACCACCAAGTAACAAATAACACATAACCAATATCCCAATTCCACAACACAATCATCAATTGGCCATTTTGGATGAACTAGGGTTTCCAATACTTGAAATTCTACGAATATATAATAACAATTAAGACAAACACTTACTAGTATTGCGTTTATCACTTCAATTGACACCCGAAAACACCAACAATCGAATCAAACTAGCAAAATCTATGTTGTATGTATGTGTGTACTATGCGACGGCAACAAGGGACCAAAAAAAATGTTTTTGGGCGTAAGTTTTAGTAAGAAAAATAGGTTTAGGGTTTAAGTATTTTGTTAATTAATTAAATTAGATTAAAATAGTGGGCCTTGGGCCATCCATGGGTCACATGGATGATCCACGGGCTCCCTTTTTTACTTCGGTTTGTAAACCCAATGAAAAGCTTTATCAAACATAAATTTTGTTTCGTAGAATTTTACCGAATTTCACAATTGATTAAAACCGGTAAAATACGCGGTTACACGAAAGTTCAACAATTCAGCCCACATATCACTTAAGATATATAATTATTGTATTTGTATCCATTTAAGATCACCAACGCCCGGGTATTAACTCGTGTGGTCGTTTCGTGTGCAAGTTTGTGTAACAGTTTGCACATTTAATTCACCAAATTAAATGAAAAGTATAATTGCGTTAACGTGATTAACATAGTTTAACTAACGAAGTTAACCTGAATTTGTCGGGTGTCACACCTTATATTCGAATGCTTAAAATGTTGAGTGTACTTTTTTTTACCCGGAACCCCTTTGTTCATCGTCGTTCAGACACTCGGAATCGAAGTCTTAAACGAGGATGGACAACCGAAATGATCACATAACTTATACACATCCTTTGTGAGAGTCGTGAAAGTTAAGAACCCATATCACTTTTAGCACCCATGATGAAGGTTATGAAAGAGAAAAATTGCAGAGAATAAAAATGAAGAAGGCTGACATGGTCTAAAATATATAGTTTTTATATAAATATTTCCTACACTTCAGATAATATTTGTATTAGTTTTATTGAATATTACACATAATTCGTTCAAATTTAGGATTATAAATTGTTGAGAGGTTTATTAATGTGAATGATTTGGGTTAAATATATAAATGAATTGTTTAAATAAATCAACAAGAATGTCCATGAATCATTCTACATTATTAATTGACTAGATTAGTACACGTGTACTATGTACGCGGGATTTCGGTTTTATATGTTTTATCTAAATTTATGTATTAAATTTATTTTTAACATATCCCCTATTAAATCGGTTTGGATATTTACAAATATTTTCCTATGAAAAATCATATGTTAAAATAAAGGAAATTATCTATAATAATTGGTAAAATTTTTATTTGAATATAACGGGTTAGAAGATAATTCATGATAAGGGTAAATTTTTAATTTGAACATATTGGGTTAGGAGATAATTCATGATAATTGGTAGTTTTTAACTTCAACATATCGGGTTAGGAGATAGATTATGATAATCGGTAAATTTTTATTTCAACATATCATATTAGGAGATGATTGATGATAATTTGTTAATTTTTTATTTGTACATATCGGGTTATTTCGAATATGTAGCATACCATGACCCGCCTTGAAATCATCCACCAAATTAAATTAGAGGATGACACCTAAGCAAAATCCTATGTGGAGTAGTTAGAATGTTGAAATGAGGATGAGTTACTCAATTATTAGAATATGTAGATTTGTATTTGATTTTAAAAGTATGTCACGTGGGAATTAGATGAACTTTTAAGAGTTATATTGTTGCAATTTACTTAGTTATTTTAATATTATTTTCTTTTTCAGCCCATGAGATGGAGATAGCTATTTGTGTGGACGCCCACGTGAAACAAGAAGGTGAACATGAATTGAGGCGCAAGAAAAAAGTAGATAATTATTTAAAGAGGGGCATGTGCGTGATTGAAAGGATGGCAGAATACATACGCATAACGAAACAAAACCACAAAAAGGGCTTTATGCACAGATAGTTGGACATATATGAATAGGGGACAGGAGCAAGACGTACGACTTTCGTTGGGTGCAACTCAAAAGTTATATAATCAAAGTTTAGAGCAATAAATCGGTTAGCTCAATTGATTTCTTGTTTTTAATTAGTTTTAACGTTGTTTTTGAAACTTGTTAAACATGAAAACTATTGCTTTTATTGGTTTTTGTTCGTTTTTAATGACTATGAGTAGCTAAATTTTAATAACTATATAGACCGTAGGATGATTTAATGGTTTTTTCGGGTATTGGATTATTGATTGGTTCATATTCTTGTAAAGATTTGTTAGTTTTAATCTTGATATTATTGTTTATTGATTTGGATGATTGGTTATATTTACATATTCCATGTGTGCTTTAATTAATTAGTTGTGTGCTATTTGATTAGGGTTTCGCGTTTAGTCATTACTTAGTGTTTTGATTAGTTGGTGGTTGAATCTAGACTAGATCATCATAGGAATAGTTAAATTAATCTATTTAAAATTGGTAATCTAATTAATCTTGAGACCGAGAGGTGATATATTATAGGGTAGTCTTGGTTATTAGGTCTTAGGGAGCTAGTTGGATGAGAGTGAATTAACCTAGTAATCTAATAATTCTTGTTACTCCTGTTGAGATTAGTACTAATAAGTTGTCACTTGCATCCCTTACACTCCCGTATGTATTGTGAATTGTGAGACCGAGAGGTAATCAGTTCTTTGGACACTTGAGTGTTATTTTTTAGGTTAGTGAGACCGAGAGGAGATCTAACCTACACATCCGGTGAGCTTTACACATTCCTTAGAATTCATTAGGTTGAGTTAGTGAGACCGAGAGGAGATCTAATAACATTTAGTGAGTTTTTAAGTCAGACGTACTTTTAGAGCTGGCACCAGTCAATCTTCCATAACCGAGGGCATCATAATCGCCAATAGGATTCCAGGTTTAGATAGTTGCTTCGTCATCCTTGATTTGATCGTGTTTCAGTTACGTTTAATTAGCCTTCCAATTTTGTGTTTGTCTTATCTTTACTTTATTTTTTTAATTAATAATTAGTCTTCTTTTAATTAAAAATCAAACTTTCTTAAACCGGCTAGAACTCGATAAAAGTTTATTACCAAGAGTCGTCTAACGTGTCCTTAAGTTTGATACTCGAATTTACGTGGTTATACTACGCACGACAAGTACACTTGCTGTTTGTGTGAAGTAAAGTTAGATATTTCTGTTTTATTTTTAAAACCTGAATTTGTGAACCATTTTTTTATTGTTAAAATATATATACGTTTTCACACATCAAGTTTTTGGCGCCGTTTCCGGGGGCACGGTTTTAAGCGATTTTGAAAACGACCAGAGTCGGGAATTTAGCCACTTTAATTTTTTTTATCGTAATTTTCTTATAGTTTAATTTTTTTTAGTTCTTTAAAAAAACACAAAAAATATTTCCTTTTTAGTTCTTTATTAGTATTAGAGTGTTTAGTTTTTTGTAAGTCGGCCTTTGAGTGTTATTTGCTACTTTTCTAGGATAGTTTGTTCCTCGTATTTAGGGTAATTTTATTTTATTTGTAATTTCTAGTTTATGCGACATGCACGATCTCACGGCCCACCAGAGTTTGAACCGTTAGACAATCCTGAACTACTTTTTTATCGACTTCAATACGCAACCGATGAGAATCAGGAGGAGTTCGAGCCATTGTTAGATTGCACAGGTGAGTACCGCGTTTTTGATTCCATGATTTCCACGATGGGAGACGAACAACCCGCTAGGCGAGTCGTCGCTGATTACTCTCGGCCTACCCAGGCCAGGCCAATGCTAGACCTTCCATCACTCGACCCACCGTTGCTGCCAATAATTGGCAAATTCCACCCAGATCATCTCTTTGATCAGGAGTACCGTACAGTTCCATGGACTTCCGGATGAGGACCCCACTGCTCACCTCAACCAATTCGTTAGCATCTGTGATACTTTTAGGATCAACAACGTCACAGAGGAAGCAATCCAATTACGCCTCTTTCCATTTTCTCTCACTGATAAAGCGCAACACTGGTTGAACTCTCTTTCACCAGGCTCCATCACCACCTGGGATGATCAGACCTATAAGTTCATCAACAAATTCTTTCCACCGTCCAAGACTGCGCGCCTGCGTGGTCTTATCTATTCGTTTCGTCAGGAGGTCGTAGAATCATTCTATGATGCGTGGGAGAGGTTTAAGGAGTTGTTAAGGAAGTGTCCACATCATGGGTTGGAGGAGGCGGCACAGGTTGAGATATTCTATTATGGTTTGATGTATTCGGAACGGGGGATGCTTGATACGACCGGGGGTGGAAATTTGTTAACTAAGCGGAGTCCAACTGAGTGTTTTGATATGTTTGAGGATCTCGCGACTAGTGGTTATCAGGCCCCTGATAGGAGGGGGCAACTTCATCTCAGAAGACCCTAGGGGTTTACCAGGTTGATTTGGTCATTGCGTTAACCGCCCAGGTTGAGGCTTTAATAAAGAAAATCGACCGCCTACAGGTAAACATTGTGAAGTGTTGTGATGTTTGCGGAGGAAGACACAACACCGTAGAATGCCCATAGGGAGTTATTGATTTTCCTGAGCATGTAGATTATGCAGGAGGAAAATCCCTGAACAACTGGAACCAGGGAGGAGATTATTCTGGTGGACAGACCAGGTTCCAGAACACTGCTTTCGGTAACTCGTATAACCCTAGCTAGAAAAACCACCCAGGTTTTAGCTGGAAGAGCAGGAACCCACCGGGGTTTCAGCAACGTCCCTGGAAATCTTTTCAGTGAGTCAGCTTCCGTAGAAGAATCCTCTTCGAGTTGTCCAGCTACCGAGCCTCCCACTCGCGCCATTGTGTCATAAGTGCTGGATCAGAAGGATCCAGTAGATAGACCGAGTGTGCAGAGTCTGCCGTCCTTAGAGTTATAAGATTTACCGTCTCATCTAGAGTACGCATTTTTGGACATGGCCGAGCGTTTACCCGTGATCATTGTGTCTGAACTCACGGATGAGGAGAAGAATACGTTATTAGAGGTTCTTAGGGCACATAGGCAGGCGATTTCTTAGAAGATCATAGATATTAAGGGTATAAACCCTTCATTCTGTACGCATGGGATTTTAATGGAGGGTGAGTTTAAGCCTGTAGTGTAACCTTAGAGGAGACTTAACCCTAATATGCAGGAGGTAGTGGCTAAGGAAGTTATCAAACTGCTCGACTCTGGTTTGATCTATCCTATATCTGATATTGCATGGGTGAGTCCGGTTCAGGTGGTACCGAAGAATGGTGGTATGACAGTGGTCACAATGAGCGAAATGAGTTAACACCCACCAGGACCGTTACAGGTTGGAGAGTCTTTATAGATAATCGCAGACTAAATGATGCTACACGGAGGATCACTTTCCTTTGCCCTTCATGATCAGATGTTGGAGCGTCTATCTGGACAACAGTTTTACTGTTTTCTAGATGGTTTCTCTAGTTATTTTCAGATCCCCATCGCACCAGAGGATCAGGAAAAAACCACGTTTACATGTCCCATTGGTACCTTCGCGTACAAACGCATGCCTTTTGCGTTGTGTAACGCTCCAGCCACATTCCAGTGTTGCATGGTAGCTATTTTTCATGATATGATCAAGGACTCCATGGAGGTGTTAATGGATGACTTTTCTGTTTTCGGGAGTTCTTTTGATCATTGTTTAACAAACCTAGAGCGTATGTTAGCCAGGTGTGAGGAGACGAATCTTGTGATTAATTAGGAGAAGTGTCATTTTATGGTGGACATCGTATTTCACAAGCTGGGATTGAGGTTGATCGAGCTAAGGTTGATGCCATTTCCAAACTCCCACCTCCCACTTCAGTTAAGTCCATTGGGAGTTTCTTAGGCCATGCAGGATTTTATCGTAGGTTCATTATGGACTTTTCTAAGATAGTCAGGCCGATGATGAAACTTCTAGAGAAGGATGCTCTATTTGTGTTTGATGAAAGTTGTGTGAGGGCGTTTGAAGTGTTGAAGGAGAAGCTAGTGAATGCCTCGATCATGGTTTCTCCAGATTGGTCACTACCATTTGAGTTGATGTGTGATGCTAGTGATTTTGCAGTGGGAGCGGTTTTAGGACAGAGGAAAGATAAACACTTCCATCTGACTTACTATGCTAGTATGACTCTAAATGATGCTCAGGAGCATTATACTACCACAGAGAAGGAGTTGTTAGCGGTAGTGTTTGCCTTTGATAAGTTTAGGTCCTATCTTGTTCTGTCTAAGACCATAGTTTACACAGATCATGCTGCCATTAGATATCTCTTTAGCAAAAAAGGATGCTAAGCCACGACTAATTAGATGGATCCTTTTGCTACAAGAGTTCGATATAGAGATCCGAGATAAGAAAGGAGCTGTCACACCCCGACCAATGGCGGAAACCTCGGGGCGGACGATAGTGAATAGATTGCTCGTAGCTCATGGTAATAAAATAGTTTAAATATCTTTAAACCCAATTTCACTAATACAAATAAATGCTTACAATGATTCAAATAAATACGATACAACATAATAAATATTCCTTTATTGTGCTAGGTCAAACATATCCTAAGTGTTCACATCTTGTAGCAATCGCATAAACTGCATAACCTGAAATCATGTGAAAAGTATTTTTTTAGCTAACGAATTAGCTGGTGAGTAAACACAGGTTTAAAAACATATAGATAATATTAAAAGAATCAAAAAGTCAAAATCATTAAAATTGTTCAATTCTCATGTTATGCTAAAACCCATAATGCAAATGTGTAACACACAAGACAAACGCATAATCAAACCTTGATAAACTGCAGCCACGTAATCACACAGATTAAGTTGTTGATGAATAGGGACAAGAATCACATGTTGATAAACTCAGTTATAATCACCCAAGAATCAAGGGGGTGGGTCCTTTGACCAATAGATCTATCACTAGTAACTGTCGGTTTTAATAAATTAATGATTATGCAAGAATCAATGTTTATCAAGCTATGCACACAAAATTGCAAGTAATAACACAAACATGAATTGAATTGATTGAACTGATGAAATAAATAACATGATAAACTGATAAAATGATAAACATGTTTAATAGGTTCACATGAGATCACCCCAAAATGTAAAACTGAAAAAGGGACAATGAATACTCATCTCAATGGTGCTCAAACCAACTAGTGTATGATGAAAAAGAATCTAGATGAATAGTCGTATCACGCTGGATGCCTTGGGATTTGAACGTATATGATCAGACAGCAACTCAAATGAATAGGTAAACGATCTGTATGCAAGCGTGACTCAACCTAGTTAAACGAAGGCAAAAAAGACGTGTAAACATTTTAAGGCATAGCCAAACGAACAGACATGATAGACTGTGCTCGTTGAGTTTCTAAAAGGCTACTAAGCCTAAAGGCTATGCTCATTAACTAACAACCTAAAATAAACTAACAAAACTAAGAAAACGATAAATGAACGATTCACGAAAGGAAGAAAAGAAAGAAAGAAAGAAAAAGAAGAAGATTACCTTGAAGAAGCTTTACAAACCAGACGAGTTCGTAGGGTTGCACTTCCTTGTCAAAAGAATAAAAAAACTACGCACAACGCCCAAAAAGGTATTGAACTTGCAGAACCACCAAAATTTGGTTATTCTACTTGTTTAGACTCAATCTAGGAGTTGTAGGCTTTAAGGAACCAAGCAAGGGTATTTATAGATGTGAAATAGAGGAAAATAATGGCTTTGGGGCGATGTGGGACAACTTCAAGGTAGAAATCGCGTCTTGTATATTAACAACAAACACCAAACTTGTTTTCGCGATTCCCGCTTCGTTATAACTCCGTTTCCCGCGCGGTTTTCGCCTACGTTCATAATTTTCAGAGTACTTTCATATGGAAGAGAGAAATACAATATTCATGGTTTCGAAAACTGAGTTTAAATATTGGATCTTGGTACGGGTCAAGAGTTACGTTCTCAAACTTTTGTTTTGACATTCCTGTTTTGTTTGGACTCGGTTTAATTCGCTGACTGAATCTACTCACTCCCTAGAATACCAAGTATGTCTAAGAGCTTTGAATAATCCAAAGTGATAGCCCAAGAATGGAGAAAGATTGACAAATAATCACCCGAAAGTTGCCTTATGGCAAAACTAATAATCCAACATGTAGAGCTTCTTACTTGTTCTCCTTTATATTTATGCTTTCCAAAACACAATGTCCTAAGGATAATATAATGAAGCTTGGATGATAAGAAGGTCGGGATAAGAGTGTTAATTGTGTTCACGAAACCTCCAAACTGTTTGATTAACTTAATTAATGATTTTATTATATTATTTAATGTAATAACTTGACTAAACCAATATGATATAATTACTTTTATTTTATAATACGACATGGATATCCGATCGGGTTCGGGTTTGAATTTGGATCCGGTATGGATCGGGGCAAATGTTACAGGAGCCGAGAATGTAACGGCTGATCACTTGTCACGCGTAGAGGGTCCAGAGAGTGTAGATAAGGTAGGTGTTTCGATAGATGATAGGTTCCCTTTCGAGAGTTTGTTGATTGTGAGCTCTCATGATGAGGGTTTTCCCTGGTTCGCGGACTACGCGAATTATCTTGTCGATGGATCCTTGGTTAAAGGTATGACATATCAGCAAAAGAAGAAATTCTTTGCGGATGTCAAGCATTATCATGGGAGGATCCGTATCTTTTTAGGATAGGAGCGGACCAGGTTATTAGAAGATGTGTGTTTGGTGAGGAAAGTAGGAATATCTTGAGACATTGTCATGAGGGGCCCACTGGTGGTCATAACGGGGCTAGCTACACCGCAAGGAAGGTGCTAGATTCGGGTTTTTATTGGCCTTCACTTTTTAAGGATGAATATGAGTTTGTTTGATCGTGTCATGCATGTCATCGTGTGGGTAACATCTTCAGGTTGTAGAGGTTTTTGATGTTTGGGGTATAGATTTCATGGGCTCGTTTCCGGCTTGACGTGGGAACAAGTACATCCTAGTTGCGGTAGATTATGTTCCTAAGTGGGTCGAGGCTAAAGCTTTGCCAACTGATGATGCTAGGGTTGTAGCGAGATTCATTAGGAAGTTGTTTAACAGGTTTGGTGTTCCTAAGGCTCTGATTAGTGATAGGGGTACTCACTTTTGCAATGCGTAGATGGAGAAAGCCTTGCAGCGTTACAGGGTCACCCATAGGCTTGCAACGCCTTACCACCCACAAACGAGCAGGCAAGTGGAAGTGACTAACCGAGGTATTAAGAGAATTTTAGAGAAGGCAGTCGGATCAAATCGCAAGGATTGGTCTGATAAGTTAGATGATGCTTTATGGGCTTTTCGCACGGCTTATAAGACGCCGACCGGTTCCACGCCGTTTCGAATGATTTATGGGAAAGCTTGTCATCTACCGGTTGAGTTAGAACATCGTGCTTCTTAGGCTTTACAAACAGTGAACCTAGACATGTCTAGTGCGAGGGATCACCGATTTCATCAGTTGCACGAGTTAAAGGAGCTTAGAGATCATGCATATGCTCAGTCATACGGTTATAAGCAGCGCACTAAGGAGCTTCATGATCGACACTTGCAAGATAATAAAGCCTTCAAGTGTGGGGATAGGGTGTTACTATTCAATTCTAGGTTGAGGTTGTTTCCTGGTAAGTTGAGGAGTAGGTGGTCTGGACCATTTGTGGTTACTGAGGTGTTCCCTTATGGGACAATAGAGATTGATGGTCCAGATGGTACTAAGTTTAACGTGAATGGCCATAGGCTGAAGAATTACATTAGTGGGCCAGTGGTGGATAGTGAGGTCAAGCCTATCTACCTTGATTCACCAGATGAGTGAGATATGGAGATCGAGTCTGGCTGAGGACTCATTAATAAACCAAGCGCTTCCGGGAGGCAACCCGATGATGTTTTTTTCTTTTATTTACTTTTATGTTTTATTTTTATTTTTATCTTTCTTTTTTCCTTTTTATGCCAATATGTTTGTTGGTTCTGTGCTTACAGGTTATTGCTTCGAACTCGAGAGTTTAGCTGCTTATGGTTGGTGGTCAGTTGCAGTGCGAGAATGGTGTGCATCGTGGAAGTGGATTTGCTGATTATTCTTGGTTAATGCATGCTACATTAGTCAGGAGAGTTTCAGTTTTCACATTCTCTCACTTAATGTTTGATTTTCTTAATTGTTTCTATTTGTTTAATTAGTTTTGAACATTAGGGACAATGTTCAGTTTAAGTGTGGGGATGAGGGTTAATTGCTATATTTGAGAAAACCGAAACATGTGCTAAGTTGAGTTTGTTAAAAATCCCCGAAAATTTTAAAATTTTGAAAATGTCCTTGAAAAAGTTGTGCATTTAATGGAAAATGATAGAAAAATTGGGGCTTTAGTTTTCAAATGAAAAAATAATTTGGTTTAAAAAGCAAGAATGAGTCAATTGTTAATAAATTGGTGACTCATTTAGCTTTTAGGTTTTCTTTAAGTGTAATAATCGAACCTAATTAAACCAAAATATCTCGTGGGTTATCATCTTAGGAGAAACAGAAAGACCTTAACTAAGAAACTTAGGCACCATTGTAGGCTTTAGAACTTACACTAGTTAAGGATGATTGTCATAATAGGATCTAATAGCACACTTCTTTTGATAGAAGTGGCACTCCGCCAAACAAAATCCACAGGGTATGGACTAAAAAAAGGGAAAAAAATGCTCAATGAAGCAGCTTGAAAAAAAATAGAAAAGAAAACAAGTGAACCAAGAACTCATGTGCTCTACCTCTGGGATAGCGACTTGAAGCCGACACCCCTGGGTGAGGTGATCTTGTTTTTGGAAATAAAAAGTGAAAAAGTATATACCCGTAACTTTCATCCATCAAATATTCACCCTAATAAGACAATAATTCTTAACTAGGTTATGTTCTTTAGGTTATTTTGGTATGTAAATCTATATGATTTAACCTATGCCTTGTCAAGAAACCAATTAATCAGGCTAAACTGTGGTTTTCTAAATGTGAGACCCTGTAGATAGATTGATATCACTTGAACTAAAACACACTAAAGGAAACAGATTCGCTAGTGTTATGGTTATACTGATTTTTACCTTGACTTGTTGCTTGTTTGAATTTAACTTTTTTTTGGAAACTATTGACTCGATTATGATTCCATTGCATAATTTTCCAGGGACGAAAAAGGTTTAAGTGTACGGATATTTGACATGGTCTAAAATATACAGTTTTTATATAAATATTTCTGATGACGTAGGTCATATAACCAATTGGTTGGGCAGCCGGAAGCTAGCAGCCAAGAGCCAGAAGCCTGGTACGTGAACGGTAGCGCTACAGTAGTCTGACATTTGCTTCCACAACAAGCATTCAAACATATCCCATAATATCTTCAAAAGATATCATGGGAAAAGCAAACTGAACACAATTAATGCTAGAGAAAAGCCTTTACACGAAAATGGCTAAAAACATAATCCACTATTCAAACCTGAGGTGCTGTAGGCTGCCAAGAATGGAAGGTGCACTGGTCGAGGGGCAGCCTCGAGCCAGGAGCTCGTGAACCTTTCAGATTTGATTTAGATTTGCTTGGGCAATACACAATAACTTGTGTATATATATTGCTGCAATCTGAAGACAAACTCATTCTCATTCACATTGGCTCTTGCACTCCACTCTCAAAACACACACACACACTCACTCCTCTCATCTCTTACTTCCTCTTAACATTCCTCTAAACCTTAAACACTTAGAGTCATAACCAAGTTATATCCTGAACTTAAATATATCATTAGTACCATCCTCTCCATAATATTGTTGTAGCAACAAGTGGCGCCTACCGTGGGGCAGCGCTGCTTAGAACAGATCCCCACTAGATCTCAACGTTGTTCCTAAGTATTTTTTCTTTATGGCTGAGGAAAACGATCCCCCTGAGTTCCGTTCATCTCCGACGTTTCATGTGTCAGCTTCCAGCCATACATCTTCTGAAATGGCTGGACAAACCACTCCGACAACGGACGGACCTCAGGTCGAACCGTCACTCCAAGATTTGCAATCTTTTCACACTCCGTCTCCTTCATGAATGGGTTTGTCGTCACCAAGAGACGATTTGTTTTTCCCCGTGGAAAAGGTAGATCTAACCCCTGAAGGAGTAAGGAGACATTTTTTGCAGCTTAGGGAGTTGATGAATGGATATGTTTGTGAAGAACGAGCAAAAGGGGTAAGGTTAGACTTGCGTACGGTGACGAGCCGGAGATAACTCTCACTCCGCCACCACCACCCTTTGATTCAACAGCCCCCCCCCCCTCTACGTCTCGTTGGACTCCAAGAGAAACTCGCAGCAGACCGGTTGAAAGGGTGAACCAAGAGACTTCACCAACACTGACTCCAAGAAACTTAGAGCTCACTATGGATCAAATGTTCCACCAACCTTCGGTATCTCCTCCTACAGCCACATCTTTTGAAGAGGCTTTGAGGTCACTACCCTTGCTCCAAAGTGTGGTCTCTCCCATACCGGTCCCGGCAAGCTGTCCAAGTCCTTCACCGTTCACACCTCAAGGACTCACATATCCTAACTACATGCATCCACAGATGGCAGCCTTCATGATGGCCCAGGTTGCTCAACAGTGGGGAGGGGCTTACCCATGGCTATTTCTGCCTACAAGCTCCCCCCTAACGGCTCCTCAGGCTTCAAATATTCCCATCACTGCTCAACCCACTCCTAACCCTCCTATGACCACTCAGCAAGTATCACCTCCGGTGGTCACACACGAGGGAGGACCTTCCAGACAAACGACGCCAAGCGAGCCCTCGAAACCTTACAGGTCGAGCTCCTTGTCCTGTTTTTCAGAAGAAATTGCTAACTTTGAGTTCCAGACTAAGATCAAGATGCCATCAAACGTGAAAACATACGATGGGACAAAAGATCCAGAGGACCACCTCCAAGTGTTCACCGGAGCAGCCTCCGTAGAACGATGGACTAATGCAGAATGTTGTCACATGTTCATGCAAACACTTGTTAGATCTGCACGACTTTGGTTTAGTAGCCTCCCATAGGGGAGCATACACTCTTTCGATGACTTGCACAGAAGCTTCTTAACGAACTTCACACAGCAAAGAAGTTACACCAAAGATGCAGCAGTGCTTTATCAGATCCAACAAAAAGACAACGAAGATTTGAGAAGCTTCATGGAGAGGTACAAAAAAGAAGGGTTGAGCTACAACGGGGCCACGGAAAAGATGCGTGTTTCCGGCTTCATGAACGCCATAAGGCCAAAAAAACTCCTTAGAAACCTCCATGAAAACATCCCTCAAACGATGAAAGAAACCTTTGAGCGTGCTGAAGCCTACCTCCGGGATGAGGAGGCACTTAACAATAGGGAGACCAGGAAGCGAGATCGACAACCCTGGAAGGGAAACTCATCCCAAACAAGAAGCCACACTTTCTACCCTTCGTGGAAGAGATCGACAACCCTGGAAGGGAAACTCATCTCCACGCTCAAGTAAAGGTCAAGACAAAGAGAAGCATGTGTTTACTGTGCTAACAAAAACACCTTTGGAGGTCTTCACAACTGAGGAGGCTAGATACAGCTTCAGACCTCCCAGACCTCTCACCAAGCCAGTCAGCAAGCGAGATTCAGGAAAGTTCTGTGTCTTTCACAACGACGTTGGTCACCACACCAACGACTACTTTCAGTTAAAAAAGAGAATCGAAGAAGTTGTTAAGTTAGGGGACCTGGCCCATTTGGTGAAGGAGTTCAAAGACAAAAAAGAAAGCAAGAAGGGGCAGAATGCAATATGGTACACACGGAAGCCAGGCTCTTTAGGAGGCCCCGCTCAGAAGCCTGGACCCGACAGAGCATTGACTTCCCCCCGACTGATCCCGAAACATTCATTACCACACCAATCATCATAGAAGCTGAACTCGATGGCTCCTTGATAGATCGGGTTTATATGGATTGTTGGGCAGGAGCTGAAATCATGTACGAAAGATGCTTTCTCCAGCTTAGCGAAGAAACAAAGACGAGACTACAACCATCCGGGACACCACTGGTTGGATTTGCAGGGGAGAGGATCCACCCCTTAGGAGAAATAACTCTTGAAGTTTGCCTTAGGGACGGGGACCTCTCCAGGGTTGAAGAGCTGACGTTTGCTGTGGTACGACACCCTTCTCATTATAACATCATAATTGGGAGACCGGGTATAAGTGTCTTCCAAGCCATAGTCTCGACAAGTCACGGGATGATGAAGTTTTTGACCGAATGAGGAGTCGCCACCCTGAAGCCTACAGCAAAAGCTCTTCTCATAGCCTCTGCTGAGGAAGCTTCAGACCCTGAGCAAAAACAAGTCATAGAAGTGAGCCTCAATGCTTCATATCCCGAACAGACAATCAAGGTTAACAACAACCTTTCTAGTCACATCTTGAGAAAAATAATAAAGTTGTTGCAGGAAAGCCAAGACATTTTTGCATGGTACCCGGAAGATATGACAGGAGTCCCCAGGAACACTTCTGAACATTCGCTGAACATCTACCCCGGTCACAAGCCGGTTGTTCAAAAGAAAAGAAGCCTGGCTCTTGAAAGAAGCTTAGCTGTAGATGAGGAGGTAGAAAAGCTTGTACAAGCAGGTACCTTTCAGCTTCCAGCTTCCACCTCCCGGCTGCTAGCTCCCCCTCACCTCTTTTAGAAAAATAGTTAACATATCTTTTGATAACATGACCAATAAAAGTTGACTTTGCAAGCAGGTATTTTAAGAGAAGTCAAGTATCACTCTTGGGTAGCAAACCCTGTGCTGGTCAAAAAGCCTAAAGGATCATGGAGAATGTGCATAGATTTCAAGGATCTCAATAAAGCTTCTCCAAAAGATTGCTACCCCCTTCCCGAAATCGATAGGAAGGTCGACTCTCTTGCCAGCTTCCCATACCGGTGTTTCCTAGACGCTTACAAGGGCTATCACCAGATTCAAATGAAGAAAGAGGACGAAGAGAAAACTGCATTTTACACAGAAAAAGGAATCTTTTGTTACACAAAGATGCCCTTTGGCCTGAAAAATGCGGGGGCAACATACTAAAGGTTGATAGATCAAGCCTTTGCGGAGCAGATTGGGAAGAACATGGAAGCCTATGTCGACGACCTGGTGATTAAGAGTCAAACTGAAGATGATATCGTGGATGATATGGAGGAAACCTTCAGAAACTTGAGAAAGATCAACATGAAGCTCAATCCGGCGAAATGTTCATTCGACTTTGAAGAGGGTAAGTTCCTTGGACACATTGTAGATAAACAAGGTATCAAAGCTAACCCTAGTCAAATACAAGCCGTGCTTGACATGAAATCTCCAGAAACCAAAAAACAAGTGCAAAGTCTCGCAGGTAAAATCACTGCACTAAAGCGCTTTTTGCCAAAATCGGCTGAAAAATCACTACCTTTCTTCAAAACTCTTAAAAATTGTGTCGACAAAAAAGATTTCAAGTGGACAATAGAGGCAGAAGCTGCCTTCCAAGATCTCAAAAAACAAATAGCTTTCCTACCAACCATCACCGCTCCTGTGGTGGGAGAGCTTATCACTGTTTACCTCTCAGCAGGTACTTAGACTGACAAGTTAGAAGCTAAGGTTAGGAGTCATAAGCTACAAGCTTACACTCGTTTACTTTCATGCAGGTATGGAGGCTATAAGCGTGGTACTTGTGGTGGAACGAGCCAAGGTAGAAATGCCAATCTATTTCATCAGCAGGGCCCTTAGGGATGCTGAAATCAACTACACCCCCATGGAAAAGTTGGTGCTCGCCCTGGTACATACCTCAAAACGATTGAGAATGTACTTTCAGGCTCATAACATCAGGGTGCTGACCAACCAGCCTATCAAATCCGTGCTTGAGAAGCTAGAAAATTCAGGAAGATTAGCCAAATGGGCAGTGGGACTAGGGGAACACAACATTGAATACTCCCCAAGAAAAGCCATCAAAGCTCAAATCTTGGCTGATTTCTTATCAAAGATCCCAGAAAAAACCAAAGAAGTAAACGAAGTGGCAGCTGAAGAAGATAAGAAGCTCAAGTCAAGATCAGCATGGACTTTGTTCACCGATGGAGCGTCCAGTGTAGAAGGTTCCGGAGCTGGATTGATCATAACTGATCCCTTTGGAACCGAATACACATACGTGCTTCGCCTTGAGTTCCCATGCACAAACAATCAGGCTGAATATGAAGCGCTGCTAGCTGGTCTACGGATAGCTAGAAGCATGAAGGTCGAAGAGCTAGAAGCTTTCGGTGACTCCCGACTAGTAGCAAATCAAGTAAATGATGAGTACACGGTAAAAGAACCATCAACGATCAAGTACAAAGCCAAAGTCAAAGACTTGATGAAAGAATTCAAAAGCTGCACCCTCCAACAAGTCTCAAGGTCAAAAAATAAACAGGCTGATGCCTTAAGCAAACTCGCATCCTTGACCTTCGCCCACCTGACTAAGAAGGTGCTGGTCGAGGTCCAAAAGGTCCCATCCATCAGCGAGATAGAAGTGCAGGATATAGTTGATGAAGTTCAAGAGACATGGATGACGCCCATTATCAATTTCCTCAAAGAAGGGAAGCTTCCCCCCAATGAAGCAGAAGCCTCCAGGCTCCCGTCCAAGGCTGAACACTATGTCATAGAAGATAATGTGGTATACAAGAAGTCATACCTCTCACCTCTCCTAAGGTGTGTAGGTCCAGAGCAGAGCAATTATCTTATTCGAGAAGTTCATGAAGGGATATGTGGTGCACACGCTGGACCTCGCTCAGTCGTGACAAGGCTAATGAATTTGGGTTATTATTGGCCCACAATGCACAAAGATGCCTCTGAAGAAATTAGCAAGTGTGAAGGTTGCCAGCTGCACGCTCCCGTCAAAACAAACCCCAAGCATGATTTAGTTTCGGTCATGGCTGCCTGGCCATTTTTCAAATGGGGTATGGATATCGTGGGTCCCTTCCCAGAAGTTGCTGAAAGGGTCAAGTTCTTGCTCGTGGCCATCGATTACTTCACCAAATGGCCTGAAGTCAAACCACTTGCATCCATAACCGGTAAACAAGTCAATAACTTTGTTTAGTAGAATATAATTTGTAGGTTTGGACTACTGGGGGAAATTGTTACGGATAACGGTCGTCAATTTGCAGAAAAACCGTTCAGCTCGTGGTGTAAGGAATTCGAAATCAAGCAAGTGTTCAGCTCCGTAGCTTACCCTCAATCAAACGGCCAAGTCGAACGAATGAACCGAAGTATTGTTGAAGGTATCAAGGCCAGGTTGGGAAGGTACGGGAGAAATTGGTTGGAAGAACTCCCAAGTGTCTTATGGGCCATAAGAACCACCGAGAAAACAAGTCATCTTAAAACACCATACAGCTTGGTATACGGTTCTGAGGCTGTCATCCCAGCTGAAATTGGTGTCAACACAAGACGCAGCAGGAAAAGAAACAGGGATGACAACGACATGGAGATCTTATTAAATCTAGACCTCCTAGAAGAAGCTCGACACCATGCGCTGATCCAAGAAGCCAGGTACAAACAAAAGCTAGAAGCTTACTACAACTCAAAGGTTAAGAAGGAAATGTTCAAACCAGGAGATCTAGTGCTTCGAAATAATGAAGCCAGCAAACAAGAAGGCCTCGGGAAGCTCGGGCCTAAATGGGAAGGACCCTACATCGTCAAAGAAGCCCACAAGGGAGGGTCCTACAAGCTAACAGATCAAGAAGGGAAGATGATCCCTCGTCACTGGAATGGAAAGCACTTAAAACACTTCTACGTTTAAGTGACGAAACATTGTAAAAGCCTATTATTGATGTAATCGTGTGTTGAAATCGAAATGAATCTTTTGTTTCAAAAAACTTTCTCTCTACATTATCCTATCAAAGGTTTAGTCCATCATAATAAAAACTCCATGGGTCCGGAACTACACCTCTCCATGAAAAAGGGATGAGCTCCTAGGCCATATCGCTCAGCAGGAAACAAGGCGCTATACCTTCCTGTATAAAGGGTCAATTCCTAAAACAATTAAATTCCATAGGTTTGAAATTATTGTAACAAGGTCAACCTATGAAAAAGGGTGAGCCCCTTACATCAAAACGGCTCCATAAGTACACAAAGAAAAGAATAACTTATGAAAACAAAGTCCACGAACATAAAAAGATATTGTGGCGTCTAACAGATAGGATAAGTTGGTAAAAACTCTTTCTCGCTTATGTAAGATTTGGTGTCTGCAGCATCACATCACAAAATAACATTAAGAAAACAATCGACAAAAATAACAACATGCACGATAACCATAGCACAAAAGTCATTGATAACAATGTCAACCAAACCGGTAGCACGACATAAAACATAACCATGCAAACCCATGAAGGGTTGTCAAAATAAGAAACCTATTGTCTTCAGGTCAACACACGACCAAGCAAACCGAATGTAGATTGTTTAAAGGCCAACATACGGCCAAATATGAATAAAAAGCATTGTTTTAAGAACCACAAAACATCATACCATAAAATCACTAGGGGTCGAAAGAGTCACCAGGAGCAGGGAAGCCAATGGCAGCAGCATCTTTAGGAGAGTCAGCATCTATGTCATCTGCAAGATCGGAGGAAGTGGCTTCACTTGAGCTTTTGACTGGGGTAGGATCTTCAGAAGCCAAGTCACCAGCCGGATTTAAAGGAGTATCAAGATCCTTCAGCACTTCGTCAACATCCTTTTCTGCGACCTTTAGCCTTTTCAGGGAAACAGTGGGGAGATCTGCCTGATCTTGGGATAATAAGGTAGGAATCGGATGCTTCTTGCCAAGAACCCTATCAGCCACCTCCTTACTCAAACCTTTTGGTTCAAGACTTTGGAGAAAAGACAAGGGTTGGCCGGAACATCCAGAAAGTGCCTGCAAAAACGGGTAAGAAGTAGTTTCTAGCACTTTCACAGAGTTAGCAAATTCACCCCCGGCATCCAGCTTATACTCCTTACATGCCTCATTGGGGACGCGTTTTAGACAATTGGCGTACCCGGAAAGCAATCCTTGATGGCGGCCATAGGCAAGGGCTTTCATGTATATCATTGAAAGAGGTTCCTTGAACTCAACACTGATAAGCAAGTAAGTCACAACCTGCTTGAAGCCCTCCTCAACCAACCATTTATTGGTCTCCCCAAGACGCATGTTCTCCTCCATTGCCCTAGCCACTGCAGCCTTCCCTGATTTCAGCTCCTTAACCTGAAGCTCCAGCTTGGACCTACCAGCCTCCAACTCCTTCCTCCCATCCTCCAGCTCCTTCCTCCTAGCTTCCAGCTCCTCAAGATCGGAAGCTATCTGGGACTGAAGAGCGGAGAGCTTAGAGGTTAGACCCTCCTTCTCCAGGGTCAGCTTCCTGATAGCCTCAGCCCTCTCACTAGAAACCTTATCCACCTCCCCCTTTGCTGCTGATAAGTCGGTGAAATCTTTATAAGTATCCCTCCAACGGTCGGCTATCTCCGGCACAAGAGCCATGAATCATGCCCCGTTGGTAAAAAAACTTCTTCAACAAGTCAAGGTTTTCCAAACAATCATTCCGTTCCCTCTCGGCAGGGGGGCAAAACCACGAATGGCTTCACGACAAACAGAGGCCTTAGTAAATGTATCATGAATACCAACCTACCAATCGGGAACGTAAAGTTCATCCACATCAGGGTCCTGGTCAACAGAGCCCGGGGCGGAATCTTCAACAGCCTTCCCCTTGCCTTTGCCCGAAAGCTTCTTGGACGAACCAGCCCCAACCTTCTTCACGCTTGGTAACTCACCAACCTCAGCAGCAGCCTCAACAACAGAACCTAAAATCTCAAGCAAAGGGTCCATCTCAACAGAAATACCCACTTCCTTAACCCCTTCGACCTTGACCAAAGGATCAATGCCAATGAGAGAAGCCACAAAGTTATAGTCATCAACATCGACAGGGTCAGAAGATAAAAGACCCTGAGGACCAGAAACTTGTGGCACCTCTTCAACTTCCTCATGACCAGGCAAGGAGACAGGAAGGGTCAACTGTTTCCTACTTAATCGACGAACAGAAACACTCGGCTTGGCCACGGTTTTCGAAGACGAACCACCAAAAACACTTTCATAAGCATCCCCCAAATAATGCCTATATGCCTTTGTACGCAAAACAACACCATTTACACCGGGTGGAACAACCGAAGCCTTAAACTTCACAACTGAAAAATCTTCCAAAAGCATACAGTCAAACACCCGAACAACTACAAAGAATACGAAAAAAAGGCAAAATAAGTGGAAAGCGAAGCAAAAAACAAGTAACAAAAGAAAAAATCTACAAAAACATACCTTCATCATCAACAAACATAGACGGTTCTGTATGCGGATCAGACCATCTATCGCTCAAACCAAGTTTCACCAAAAACTCCTCTGGAAAAGTCCTTAGGCGAGATGCAGAAGATCGAAGTTTCTCTAGCAAGACATCATTAACTTCACCAACCGATGGAACCTTCTCATTCTAGGGATCCTCGGGCTTTCTCCATGGCATGGCAAAAGGAACAATCTCGTCCGAAACAAGAAAAAATCTATCTTTCCAAGACGCTGAAAGACCGATTTGAGACGACACCAACGCATTCTCCACTTGTGTCTTCTCAATGGTAAACCAATTACCATTTTTCGCCAGTTGAAAAAATCGACGAAAAACCAGCAGATCTGACTCATGGCCTAAGGCACGACAAGTAATCTCGAAATGCATAATACGTGCGATTCCAACCAAAGCCAGTTGACAGATGGATAAACGGTAATATTAGATAACATTCAGAAAAAACTTGGAAAAAGGATACCTCAAGTTAGAGTGTTCAAAGTGACGAGTGTAAAGCATCACTTTTCCGGGAACTACTTTGCTAATAGGTGATCTAGGCGAAGGAACTGTAGGATCAAGCGACAAAGGAATACCAAACTTGTTGCAGAACTCGTCAACCTCTTTTTGTGATAATCGAGAGAATTGAGAGTTCATATCATTTTTAGCCATGGTGGAAGCAACAATGAAGGTAGCAATGGTGGCCAGAAGAAATCAGTAATGAAGGTAAAAGAGAAAAGAGATTAAAGAAAGAAGAACGGAAGTTATGAAAGTAAAAAGGGGGGTTATCACAAATCCCTAAACAAAAAGGGAAGTAAAAATGGACGGTCAGATGGGAGCTAGAAGCCCATCACATCAGGCGCAGCAGACCTACAAGGTCTTGTCACGTCCCATCAGCCAGACCACATCACTTCACCTGCTGAGTAATAACGAGGGACCAGGCAGCCAGAAGCCGGAAGCTCGAGAAAAATAAAAACGACAATCCAAAATTATAAGTCACAACCAATTATGATAAACATCACAAGCGCTTATGACTGGGGGGCTGATGACGTAGGTCATATAACCACTTGGTTGGGCAGCCGGAAGCTAGCAGCCAGGAGCCAGAAGCCTGGTACGTGAACAGTAGCGCTACAGTAGTCTGACATTTGCTTCCACAACAAGCATTCAAACATATCCCATAATATCTTCAAAGATATCATGGGAAAAGCAAACTGAACACAATTAATGCTAGAGAAAAGCCTTTACACGAAAATGGCTAAATACATAATCCACTATTCAAACCTGAGGTGCTGCAGGCTGCCAAGAATGGAAGGTGCACTGGTCGAGGGGCAGCCTCGAGCCAGGAGCTCCTGAACCTTTCAGATTTGATTCAGATTTGCTTGGGCAATACATAGTGTATATATATTGCTGCAATCTGAAGACAAACTCATTCTCATTCACATTGGCTCTTGCACTCCACTCTCAAAACACACACACACTCACTCCTCTCATCTCTTACTTTCTCTTAACATTCCTCTAAACCTTAAACACTTAGAGTCATAACCAAGTTATATACTGAACTTAGATATATCGTTAATACTGTTGGTCCATAATGATCGTGATTTCAGTGCTTTGTTGACTTGTTTAACCCAAATATGTCAAATACATGAAGAACAAAGTCAATAATAACCAAATAACCCAATAACAAGATCTAACACACAATCGAGGTTAATAAGCTACAATGATAAGTAGAATAAGCTCCTAGCACCTCAATAGAACGATTACACAACGCAAATCAGTGAGAATCAGTCTTGGTAAAAGATGTGCAAAAGTTGTATAAATGTGAAGATAAGGTTACAATATATAGTGGTGTTAGGTTCGCTGATAGATTCGCTCTAGCGAATCTATCCAGCGAACCAACACAGGTTCGCTGGGCACATAGGTTCGCCCAGTCGACACTTAGATACAAAAGACATGTTGACCTACGGGCGAATCTATAGATTCGCCCGTAGGTTCGCTAGCACTAATACAAATACAAGTCAAACTATTACATACAAAAGTAACACCGACAAGCCGGTGAGTCCAACCTATACATAGTGACTATCAATACTCCCCCTAGGTTGGACCTCACCTGGGGAAGTCTTCTGATAAGCTCCGTCTTGATGGCTTCAAAGATGTTCGATAAAAGCTCCTGCCCTTTCTTTGATCCCGGCCATTGGGTTTGTATAGTCTTCAGTTCCGGCCTCATCTTCACTCAGATTTAGCATTGAATCTACGAACTCAGCTTCTGCGACCTCTGTTTCAGGCTCAGGTTGAACTGTTGTTTCCGCCTGTTTCTCTGCAGTTGGCTCCTCGCTTTCAACCTCCAAATCAATCACTTCAACTGGTTTTTCAAACCTCTGCTCAATAGTTCGATCAAGTTGTCTTGTCAAGTCATCCATCTCCATTTTCAGATCATCCGTCCTCCTCAACCTCTCATTTACCGCCTTTAGCTCAGCACGAATCCCCCGGGCTTTATTTGCGACCTTTACGAACAGGTTCGCTTCTGCAGCAGTGTCATCTCCAGTCCCGTGCTTAATTCTGTTCTCGCATAGCACCTTCAGATCCTCATCACAGAAGGAGAAGACCTCCATAGGATCAAACAAGCGGATTTCAGGACGGTCTTCCCCTTGTAGTCTGATAATTGCCTCCCCCGAGCTGTTGTCGTAAAACCATTTCAGGAAATTCTGCAGTCTCGGTGGCAGAGTGTCTGGGACCCTGACCCTTGTCATTACTTTTGGTGCAGCCATCTTCAACACAATTTTCCCTTTCCACGACACCCAATGTTTATCATGTTTCTGTCTCATCCTCCTCGGTTTTTGATATCCAAACTCAACAAAATCAGACTTGGCAGCCTCCTGAATAGCAGCTTCGAACGCACATGCCCTGCCACTATCTTCCTTTCCCAGTAATGGCAGCTCTGCCAGTCTACGCAAATCCCATCTAGGAAAGGTGGCGAAGTGCTTTCGGTTCTTGACGTACGTGATGTCACCACCCCTCCTTTTGATCATGTAAGCCTCCACCAAACAGTTGTACTTCCATGCTATGATCTGTCTATCTTGCTGTTTGGTGTTGGGTTCGTCTAGATGTTGGAATATTGGCACCTCAGGCACCACTGCTTCTTCCTTTCTAAACCATTCGGATTTGTCTAGCTCAGCGTGTTCAAATTGGTAACTCATTCCCTTTTCTTCCACTTTGTATACCTCCGGCTCATCCTCAATATCCTCCTCACTTTCAGCATCAATATCAGTATCAGGTTCATCTACCAAAGTGTAATCCACACCAGATCCTCCTACAACTTCATCCCCTTCAAATACGTCCATATCAATCCCCATTTCTTCATCAAACTTTTCCTCCACAGCTTTTCCCTTTCCTTTATCACCAAAATCAACATCCATTAACGGATATTTTGTAATATCCGTTAAGGAGTTCAGTTCCGCTTCAGTCATAGCCGGTTCAATTCCAGCATTCTCCTTCAAACTGTTCAACTCTTTGAAAATCCTTACTAACAGACACTGTTGATCTTTCATCATCCGACCCATCTCGTATATAACCGTCGATTTCTCAGCATCCTGTTTCTCCAGTTCTTCATGTCTGTTTTTCAAATCAGCCAAATCAGCTTCCAGTTTCTCAACAACACCCTTTAAGTTATCAGCTGATGCACCCGATGTACCCCCGGTATCATGCCTAGCCTTCTTTGACCCTTCAGCGTTTGTATCAGACCTCTTCTTTGTCCTCAGTTCTCTGCCCGCATCTATTTCAGCTTGTATCTCATCCACCTCCCTATCAAATGAATAATCCTTTTCTTTGGCATAGGCTTTCCTCTTCTTTATCTTTTTCTCTATCACCTCAATGTTTTCACCTCCCCATTTCTTCTCCGACTCAATCAACCTCTGAATATAGACCCATCTTTCAGCCGTATACATGTTCTCCCATAAGTACGAAGTCCTTCCTACACAATCCGGCCTCACAGATTTACAATCTTTGAAGATTCTTGAATGCATATCCCAGACTTTCAATTTTGCACCCTCCACTGGCAGATTTGGTAGTTTATCATTCAGAATCATCTGAATGAATCTGGGATACATTAACCATTTGGCCCCTTTTGTGGCATGGATGTTCTCGAGCATGTAGTTGAATATTAACTTCGCTAGATTTGCTTTCTGCCCTCGGCAGAACAGCACCATTGCTCGAGCCCAGTCCAAGTTCAGCCCGTCCGTACCCCCCTTTCTGTGATCCAGGCACATAATAAACACATATGCTATATACCTCCACTCCTGGATCAGGTACGACTTTACGAACTCCATTTTCTTTTCTCCGGGCATCGGACCCTCATACCCAGCGTTCCGGAATGCCCCATAAACTTCTTCAGCCGTCATATGTACCTCATCACCCACATCTTCTTCTAATCTCAAGATTCTTGCCAGATCGGCTTCAGTAAACGCCAAGTCGTGGCCACAAACATTGGCACATATACGTGACGGCTGCACCGACACGTTCATGACCGCAGTTCGCCAGAAATCCCGAACGTGCGTCTCATATATGGTGGGTGAGTGAGAGATGGCATGATGTATATGTGACGACTTCAGCCATATGAAAGCGTCTCTATAGCTGCTGGCCTTTTCAAAGTTTTCGTCGAGTAAAGCACACATGTTGTGCTTTTTCTCGAAGAATAAGGTCGACATTGTGCCTGAAAAATAAACGGAGATTGATCAGAAATGAAGATTTGAAAAACAGAAAATAGATTCGCTGGATATTAGGTTCGCTGGTATAGCGAACCTGAGATTTTGGCACCAGAACCTATAGATTCGCTGACATGAAAAATCAGTCATTGTTGTCGAGCGAATGTATAGGTTCGCTAGAAACAGTCGGGCGAATCTATGTTGTTGCGCGGGCATCATAACGACATAGGTTCGCTCGAAGTCTTGAACTTTCGTTCAGATTCGCCAGACGAACACTTAGGTTCGCTGGAAACCCTAGCTTTTGAAAAACAGCCAAAATTACATACAGTTCATCATTAACAGGCATTTAAGGCAACAAACAGGTAGTATAATCACAAGACGAGGCTATTATGAAGAAAAACCCTAACATCTAACACACTATCAGTCATTTAATCACCATATAATCATACATCGACAGGATTAACAGGTCAAAAGAGTGATTAAAGGTTTAAAGCATTGATTAATATGAAATCGAACACATACCGAGCAATATTTGTGAAGTTTAAGAGTGAAAAACCGGTGAATAAGTGAGAATCGAACGTTGGTGGTTGAAAATTTTAAAAGCGTCTGCTACAGTGCAGTGGGTAAGCGAATAAGTGAGAAAATTTCGCTGTCACTAGTATATATACAGACATAGGTTCGCTATCAGTCAGTCCAGCGAACTTTAGGTTCGCTGGAAGACCAACAGACAAAGCCTCCGACTGGTTCGCTAGCAGGTTCGCTGACACATAAACAAGGATGTTTCATGTCAGCGAATCAAAGAGATTCCGGGCGAACCTTAGGGTCCAAGCGAACCTGTAGGTTCGCTATAGATTCGCTAGACAAACAACAAAAATATTTTTGGATTTTCTTAAAATTTTAAAAAACTTTGTAAATCCGTGAATACGTCCCACGACATCAACGCTCCAAAAAAATAAACATATATACATATGATCTCAAAAATTAAAAATTAAAATAAAATAAAATAAAAATAGTATAACAGGAGACGGTTTTAAACGCTAGAAAGGATATATATTCGTCATGATGTTTTGAGCGGAATCCGGAGAATCATCGATTGGCGGGATTGCAGATATGTTTGTCCTTTTAAACCCATGCCTTAGTCCTTTCAACAAGAGATCAGCAGCTTCTTTTATCATGTTTTCGGTTTGATTGAAGAGTCTCTGACAACTTGGTCCCCACAGACGTCTAGGTAAAAAGAACAAGTTCTGTCATCAGGGTATATCTGAGCAATACGATTGACTTTGCTTGAGTTTCAAAGATCAACTTTTGAATGTTGACCGATGCTTTAGCTTCTTTTGACACTTGTGCAGTTTCTGCATCTTTTCTTTTTGAGTGGAGCTTTGTCAGCAATTGATTCTTTTGAATACAATGCGACTTATTATTTGGGAAACTCAAATAGTCTAGAGCTCCAGGTCTATACTGACGTATAACAGAGGAGATAAACATTTGAGCATGCTCGGTGAATCTTCAGGTCAATACTTCCGTATAGCAGAGAAGATCCACCAACTCCAGGTCAATACTTTCGTATAGCAGAGGAGTTAAGCACTTTGACTCAATACGTTCTGAGGAGTTAACTAGTAACTCACTCAGAGGCTTTTCCGAAGAGCATCACTAGTAGCTTTTTATTTTATTTGTTTTGCATACTAGAAACTCGATTCGGGGATAGGGCGAGGGTGATTTGGGATGTTTGGGGAAACCAAGACAAAGATTTGACGCTCTCAACCCATTTTTGACAGAACCATTATCTTTGTGCAATCCAAACACGTCAAGGAGATAATCCTTGCTGTCGAGATCTTGAGCGTTATGTTTGGCTGCACAATCACTTGTTTACTTCGTTTTCGGGCTGAGCCTATCTGACATATCCCAAACGCAATGCTTCTGACCTCCTTCAACGACTTTTCAACATCAATCGAAACGGAGATCCTGAAATAGCAGAATTTGATTAACTATAAGTAGTTAATCTATAAATAATTACTCTTTTATATCTCCCCCAAAATTTCTATATAATAGCCGTCTAATAAGAAATTTTTGTTTTTCAGATTTTCTTAATATATATATATATATACACCAAAAAAATAAAATAAGATAAAGAAACGGAGCAAGGAATCGAGTGAGCCACGGAATTTACAAAGAAGAAAAAGCAAAAGAAAAAAGTTATTTACATATTTACAAAGGATTCTCACAGAAAAAGGTTTTCAAAAAGATATAAGTCCAAGCATGGAGATCAGTTCATAAAAACGTGGTTTGTCAAAAGTTTTTGTGAAAAGATCCGCTTTTTGCTTTCTAGTTTCGATAGGAATAATATCAATAAACCCCTTTTCCTGTGCATCCCTGATTGCATGAATTCTTGTTTCAATGTGCTTGGTGCGAGTGTGATGAATGGGATTCTTGGCGATTCCAACAGCAGCTTCATTGTCACAAAACAGTGGCGTGTGAAGAAAGTTGATGCCATAATCCATCATCTGATGTTGAATCCACAGCACTTGGCAACAGCAACTTGAAGCAGCAATGTATTCTGCTTCTCCTGTGGACAGAGAGACGGTTGTTTGCTTCTTGCTTTGCCATGAAACAAGACATTCTCCAAGATATTGACATCCACCAGTGACTGATTTCCTGTTAATCCTGCAACCAGCATGATCACTATCAGAGAAAGCATGTAAATCAAAGTTCCCACCTTTTGGATACCAAAGTCCCAAACGAGAGGAACCCTTAAGGTAACGGAAAATTCGTTTAACAGCTTTTTCATGTGATTCTTTTGGATTGGCTTGGAAACGTGCACAGTAACACACGGCAAATGTAATATCTGGCCGACTTGCTGTCAGATACATGAGAGATCCGATCATCGAGCGGTACCGATGAGCATCCACAGGATTCCCATTATCATCGGAAGTAAGGCATGTTTGAGCTGTAAAAGGAATCAGTTCAGGAGAAGAGTCATCCATGCCGAACTTCGTGAGGATTTCTTTGATGTATTTCTCTTGGTGGATTAGAATTCCATCAGGCTTTTGCTCCACTTGCAGCCCCAAGAAGAAACACATCTCCCCCATTATGGTCATCTCAAAACGATCCATCATCACCTTCTCAAATTCTCTACACAACCCTTCATTAGTCGAACCAAAAATGATATCATCAACGTACACTTGAACGATCAGCAGCTCGCCATTCACCTCCTTCTTGAACAATGTCATATCTATACTGCCACGAGAGAAACCTTTACTGAGGAGATACTGTGTCAGTGTTTCATACCAGATCCTTGGAGCTTGATGCAACCCATACAATGATTTATCAAGCTTGTAAACCTTTGACGGAAAATCAGGATCCTCGAAGCCTGGTGGTTGACATACGTAGATCTCCTCATCAATGTCTCCGTATAGAAATGCACATTTTACATCCATATGATAAACTTTAAAGTTTTTGTTCGCAGCATGAGCAAGAAAGATTCTGATGGCTTCCAGGCGAGCGACTGGAGCAAAAACTTCGGTGTAGTCAATCCCCTCCTCCTGAGCAAATCCCTGAACAACCAGTCTCGCTTTATTTCTAATTACCACACCACGATCATCTGGCTTGTTCCGAAAAACCCATTTAGTGCCGATTGGACACTTGTTAGGAGGAAGATCAACCAGTTCCCAAACTTTGAGCTTTCTGAATTGCTGCAGTTCCATCTGCATGGCATCCACCCAACTCGGATCTTCAAGTGCCTGTTTATAATTCTTTGGAACGACTTGAGACAGAAAGGCAGCATAAAGACATTCATTAATCAAACCGCTCTGACTCCGGGTTCGCACACCATCGGTAATAGATCCAATGATATAATCGTGAGGATGGTTTTTCAGGGTTTTGAAGTCAGTGTTGAGTAGTAAAGGATTTTGGTCGGTTGTGGGTGTTTGATTTGATGGTTGTGGAGGTGTAGGTGTAGGTGATGGAATGGTGTTGGATGTGGATGGAATATCTGATGTGGAAGTTTGAACAATTTGAGGTGATGGAATATTTGGTGGAGGTGATGGGATGTCAAATGAAGTGGGAGGTAGTTGTGTAGCTGATGTGGAAGGTTGTGATTGTGATGGTGTAGATGTATGATTGAAAATAGAAACCGATGTGTGTGGAATGATGTCGTCATCGTCAGAGTCGGGAAGATTAAATGATTTGAAAATGGTGGTGGCATCATAAAACCAAGCTGGTTCACTACCAATACTAGTAGTGTTTGATTCTTGCCAATCAACATAGTAGGACTCTTGCACAATCCGCGTTCGCTTATTGTAAACACGATACGCCTTTTGTGTGGTCGAGTATCCCACAAAGAAGCATTCATCAGAGACAGCCCCAAACTTCGTCTTCTGATCTTGAGTATTCAAAAGAGTGCAAGAACATCCAAAGGGGCGTAGAAAGTCAATCAGCGGCTTAATCCCTCGAAACAGTTGGTATGAAGTCTTCATCTTTTCCTTGACAATCAGTACCCTGTTAAGAACATAAGCTGCACAATTAACCGCTTCAGCCCAGAAGATAATTGGAAGTTTTGACTCGATCAGCATAGTTCTAGCGGCCTCCACAAGGGTTCGGTTCTTTCTTTCAGCAACACCATTTTGTTGTGGTGTTCGGGCAGCGCTAAACTGTCTGAGAATACCCCTTTGTTCACAGAAGGAGTTGAAGATGTGGTTTCTGAATTCAGTTCCGTTATCGCTTCTGATGGCTTGAACCTTCTTCTTTCCAAGAACCTCTATTAGAGGTATCAGCTTCATCAATTCTTCTGCTGTCTCACTCTTGTTTGCCATGAATCTCACCCAGGTGTACCTAGAGTAATCATCTGTGACAACCAAGCAATAAGACTTTTTAGCAATTGATTTGACACTTATTGGACCGAATAAATCAGTATGTAACAATTCAAGGGGTTCTGAGATAGTATTTGTAATTTTGAGTTTATGTGGCTTTTTGTGCTGTTTTCCTCTAGCACAAGCCATGCATTTCTCGACCACAGAAAAATCCTTTTGTGGTAAACCCCTGACCAAATTGTTCTTAACCAATTTATTCAGAATTTTAAAATTAATGTGTCCTAAACGTTTATGCCACAAAAATGATTCAAAGGATGATGCTTTAGACAGAAGACATGTCACGGTGGAGTTTGATTCTGTTGATCCCATATTCAGCAAATAGGTATCATTTCGTCTAGGAGCTCGCATGATCACCATATCTTCAGGAATGGTAAACTCTGGCTTCAAGAATAGACATTCATTTGGAAGAAACATTACAGGAATATTCTTATCACAGATTTGTGATACACTCAGAAGATTGAATGCCAGTTCAGGAACATAGTTAACGTCTTCCAAAGTAAGAGTGCCATTTGAGACTTCTCCTTGACCAATCATCTTCCCACCTTTCTTATCTCCCGCAAAAGCAACATAACCTCCATTTATGATCCTATAGTTAGTAAGAAGATCCTTCAATCCTGTCATATGTCTGGAACATCCGCTGTCAATATGCCAGTGACTATTTACAACGGCATTTGAATGTTCCTGACATTTATTAAAACAAATGAAAAGTTAGACCTTTGAAGTAGGCACCCAAGTCTTTGTGTACTTGGGTGGTGAAGTTGATGAAGTACTACAAAAGAAATTATTTACAAAAGTGTTTAATCTTTTTCCCAAAGATTTTTGCTTTGTGCTCTTTTGGATTAATTTAGGGCATTGCTTGACAGTGTGACCAGTATTTCCGCATTTAAAACAGTGAGATTTCAAACCGGTTTTAGGAATTCTGTTGACAGGAATTTTGTCCATTACGATTTCCTCATCACATTCAGACAGTTGTGAGTCACAGTCACTGTAAGTGTCATAGAGTTCTTTTAACTTACTTGTTGTGACTTTAACTGTATCAGATTCAGGTTTTGGTTTAAGAATGTATGAAAAAGATAATTCCTTCTCTTTTGGTTTTGAAATTCTCACAGGTGTGAAAGATGGAATTTGGTGAGTGAAGAACTTTTGAAAACAGTTTGTTTTGGTTTGACTTTCAGAGACGTGACCTGAAAGTTTGTCTTTGTCATTCACACACACATTATCAATCAAATCAACATCATTAAACACATTAGGGCTTGAAGTAGAACACCCTAAATTACTATTAAACATTGAATTGTCTGAATACGACACGTTGCTACAAACAGAATTAATTAAACTAGTGTCTTCAAAAGACTTCTTGGAATCAGAACTACTGCAATCACTACTGACAGAACAACCGAGCCCAACACTCCCACCATATGCGTACTCCTCTCTAACTTCCTTAAGGTTTACTTCACTTAAACCTGCAATGGAACTGTCAGTATCGTTCTGCATAATCTCTTGAATTAACTCATTTGAGGGATGAGGAATAGGTGTAGGAGAATAACAGAAAGTACTGGGTGGAGGATATGCATATGTTTCATTTTTACTAAAACCCAAACCTGTCTTGACCCTGGCCCCCCTTTGATTCTTGCACAGTTCCTCCCTTTTCATACCAGATATGGTCCACTGCTGCAATTTGTTTTTAAGTTTTCTTGCTTCAAATTCAGCAAGTGTAACTTGCTCAGTCAAGTAATTAATCTCACAGTTCTTTTCTAAAAGAGTTCTTTTTAAGTGTTCATTTTCCTTTAAAGCTTCTCTTAACTTAACAAAATATTTTGATTCACTTAATTTAAGCTCTTTGATGGTTCTTTTTAATTCGTTTTCGTTTGACATTAACAATTTATTTGCTTTGTATATGCCAATTAAACGAATTTTGCAAGCAGATGAACACATATCTTCAATAACATCGTAAGGAAGACCGATTACCAGTTTTTCGGCGGCCAGAGCACGATCACATTGACAGTAGGGAGTGCTTCTTTTGAATTCATCAACTGCATCCAGCCTTGCCTTTTCAATCATTTCTTCCAAACTAGCCTTAGACTCCTCTTCATGCTTTACTTCTTTAACAGCGGCTTCACAAACTAACCCTGAATGATTCAGATGTCCTTGAGCAATAACATCTGTTTGAACTTTAACAGCATCCTCCACTTTCTCTTCCTTTTCATTTCCAAAAAATTCTTTGAACGGATCAAAGAGATTTATATCATTGTCATCAAACTCAGTAATTTCAGCAACAAGGGCATGGTTGATCTCCTCCTTGGTTTCTTCAATTTCTGCGCTCCAGTCAAAGTTGGTAAGCAGTGCAGTTTCATTCTTTGACTTTGCTTCCTCAACCTTTTCTTGAATTGGAGCAGATCTTGGAGTTGCAGAGTTAACTGGCTCAGTAACGATTGGTAATGGGCATTCTCTCTTGAAGTGGCCCAGTTGTTTGCAGTTATAGCATCGTAACTTTCCCTTGTCATAACCCAGCTTAGCATTCTGTCCTTGATTTCCAAAGTTTCTTCTACCAGTTCTTTCCATGAATCGTCTGGCACGAAGAGTGAGCATAGCCATCTACCATTGAATATCTGTTTCCTCCAGATCATCAGGATCCACCTGATACATATCTTCCACTGTCATACCCTTCCCTTTCAACTCACCTGCAACAAGAGCTTCATAACTGTGAACAAACATTCCAAATAAGGCCATGGTGTCTGACGGAATCTGTGTGGTGACAGATGCATTTGAGCTTGAACCAACGTTAGTAGATGCACCAGCAGACTTAGCAGACACATGACCAGATGATCCTCTAGATGCTGCACTGTAAACATAAGAGTTTGCAGCGGATGAGATAAGTGCAGCATTTTGAGAGGGAATGTTTGGAACCATCATCGACTGATTATATTCTCTTCTTTTTACATCAAGGTCGAATGACTTCAGCTTGTTGATGACGTCCATCAGTTTGTAGTCAGGAAAGTTCCTCTCTTGTTTCAGCAGCTTGATTTGTAGACTCCATTGAGGAGGAAGAGAGTCTAACAATTTTGCTACTTGTTCGTGATTGCCCAGCTTTTCATCATATTTCTTCAGATTACTTGACACAGATAGGAATCTATTTGTAATATCAGTCAAGTTCTCTTGTGAATATCCCACAAAAGAGTTGAATTCTTTTTCAGCCTGAGCTTTTCTATCCAGTTTCAGATCCTCATTCCCATCATAAAATTCACACAATGCATCATACAGACTTTTTGCAGTTGTGTGTTCTGCAAACCGGTTGAAGATGTCCTGATGTAAGCAAAGTATCAGTGCCCCTAATGCCTTCTTGTCACGATCCAGTAACTTGATATCTGTTTCAGTAAAAGTGGTTGGATCTGTGTTTACTGAGGTGACGGTTCCTTCAACGGTTGTGGGCACATGCGGACCATTTACTATAGATTCCCATTGGTTGTAGTCCGTGTAGTAGAAGAACGCTTTCAAACATCTTTTCCAATCTTCAAAGTTTTCACCACTAACAAGCCTCGGTGGCCTGTTAGGTTGAACGCTGTCTAGATCATTCATATTAAGTGTTGAAGAAGTCATAACTTTGAACAGATTACAGATTCGCTGAAAAATGACAGATTCGCTGGCAAGATTCGCTCGAAGAACACAGCAGATTCGCTGGTAGATTCGCTGGTGACAGATTCGCCAGACAGTCAAACAGATTCGCTGACGAGCAAGCACAGATTCGCTGACCTGATTTTGGCAGCAGTTTCGCTTGCACAGTCAGTCAAATAGATGAACTTTCGTTCGATGATATGTTAGATTCGCTGGCCACAACACAATCCAAACAGGACAAAAATTTGAATTTAGATTCGCTGGAAGAACTGACAGTTTCGCTGGTTGAACAAATAGTTTCGCTGGTAGCTCAACCACTCTGAAACAGTACGGAAACAGCTCGAAAACCCTCAAAACTTGACCATTTGCCTACAGGTTTGTTTTAAAAGCTTTCTATGTCCAAATACCACAAACCATGAGCAAAATACAACTCCAAAACACAATAAATAACCTTCAAACAGAATCAAAAGTGTTTTGACCCAAAAACTTCAAAAATCGACACAAAAATCACTTGAATCAAACAATCAAGAGCACTAAGGCTCTGATACCATATTGTTGGTCCATAATGATCGTGATTTCAGTGCTTTGTTGACTTGTTTAACCCAAATATGTCAAATACATGAAGAACAAAGTCAATAATAACCAAATAACCCAATAACAAGATCTAACACACAATCGAGGTTAATAAGCTACAATGATAAGTAGAATAAGCTCCTAGCACCTCAATAGAACGATTACACAACGCAAATCAGTGAGAATCAGTCTTGGTAAAAGATGTGCAAAAGTTGTATAAATGTGAAGATAAGGTTACAATATATAGTGGTGTTAGGTTCGCTGATAGATTCGCTCTAGCGAATCTATCCAGCGAACCAACACAGGTTCGCTGGGCACATAGGTTCGCCCAGTCGACACCTAGATACAAAAGACATGTTGACCTACGGGCGAATCTATAGATTCGCCCGTAGGTTCGCTAGCACTAATACAAATACAAGTCAAACTATTACATACAAAAGTAACACCGACAAGCCGGTGAGTCCAACCTATACATAGTGACTATCAAATACCATCCTCTCCATAATCTTTTTGTAGCAACAATTTCCTACCCTTCAGATAATATTGGTGTTAGTTATATTGAATATTACTCATAATTCTTTCAAATTTAGGATTATAAAGTGTTGAGAGGTTTATTAATGTGAATGATTTGGGTTAAATATATAAATGAATTGTTTAAATAAATCAACAAGAAGGTCCATGAATCATTGTACATTATTAATTGATAGGTATTTGATTTTAAAAGTATGTCACGTGGGAATTAGATGAACTTTTAAGAGTTATATTGTTGCAATTTACTTAGTTATTTTAATATTATTTTCTTTTTCAGCCCATGAGATGGAGATAGCTATTTGTGTGAACGCCCACGTGAAACAAGAAGGTGAACATGAATTGAGGCGCAAGAAAAAAGTAGATAATTATTTAAAGAGGGGCATGTGCGTGATTGAAAGGACGGAAGAATACATACGCATAACGAAACAAAACAACAAAAAAGGGCTTTATGCACAGATAGTTGGACATATATGAATAGGGGACAGGAGCAAGACGTACGACTTACGTTGGGTGCAACTCAAAAGTTCTATAATCAAAGTTTAGAGCAATAAATCGGTTAGCTCATTTGATTTCTTGTTTTTAATTAGTTTTAACGTTGTTTTTGAAACTTGTTGAACATGAAAACTATTGCTTTTATGGGTTTTTGTTCGTTTTTAATGACTATGAGTAGCTAAATTTTAATAACTATCTAGACCGTACGATGATTGTTGGATGATTTAATGGTTTTTTCGAGTATTGGATTATTGATTGGTTCATATTCTTGTAAAAATTTGTTAGTTTTAATCTTGATATTATTGTTTATTGATTTGGATGATTGGTTATATTTACATATTCCACGTGTGCTTTGATTAATTAGTTGTGTGCTATTTGATTAAAGTTTCACGTTTAGTCATTACTTAGTGTTTTGATTAGGTGGTGGTTGAATCTAGACTAGATCATCATAGGAATAGTTAAATTAATCTATTTAAATTTGGTAATCTAATTAATCTTGAGACCGAGAGGTTATAGGATATAGTGTAGTCTTGGTTATTAGGTCTTAGGGAGCTAGTTGCACGAGAGTTAATTAACCCTAGTAATCTAATAATTCTTGTTACTCCAGTTGAGATTAGTACTAATAAGTTGGCACTTGCATCCCCTTACACTCCCGGATGTATTGTGAATTGTGAGACCGAAAGGTAATTAGTTCTTTGGACACTTGAGTATTATTTTTTAGGTTAGTGAGACCGAGAGGAGATCTAACCTACACACCCGGTGAGCTTTACACATTCCTCAGAATTCATTAGGTTGAGTTAGTGAGACCTAGAGGAGATCTAACAACACTTAGTAAGTTTTTAAGTCAGACGTACTTTTAGAGCCGGCACCAGTCAATCTTCCATAACCGAGGGCATCATAATCGCCAATAGGATTCCAGGTTTAAATAGTTCCTTCGTCATCCTTGGTTTGTTCGTGTTTCAGTTACGTTTAATTAACCTTCCAATTTTGTGTTTGTCTTATCTTTACTTTATTTTTTTAATTAATAATTAGTCTTCTTTTAATTAAAAATCAAACTTTCTTAAACCGGCTAGAACTCGATAAAAGTTTATTACCAAGAGCGTCTAACGTGTCTTTAGGTTCGATACTCGAATTTACCTGGCTATACTACGTACGACCAGTACACTTGCTGTTTGTGTGAAGTAAAGTTAGATATTTCTGTTTTATTTTTAAAACCTGAATTTATGAACTATTTTTTTTATTATTAAAATATATATACGTTTTCACACATCAAGTTTTTGACGTCGTTGCCGGGGACACGGTTTTAGGCGATTTTGGAAACGACCAGAGTCGGGGATTTAGCCACTTTTAATTATAGTCAAATAGCCACCGGAGGCAAGGGGGCGCAGTTCTTAAACAGAAGAATGGCGAGAAAGAGGAAATGATTCAAATTCAAGAAAAAAAGAGTCAGAATTGGAAGTGAAGTTTTATTTAACGTAATTTTCTTTTAGTTTAATTTTTTTTAGTTCTTTAAAAAAACACAAAAAATATATCATTTTTAGTTCTTTATTTTTTTATTCTAATTAGTATTAGAGTGTTTAGTTTTTTTTAAGTCGGCCTTTGAGTGCTAATTGCTACTTTTCTATGATAGTTTGTTCCTCGTATTTAGGGTAATTTTATTTTATTTGTAATTTCTAGTTTATGCGACATGCACGCTCTCACGGCCCACCAGAGTTTGAACCATTAGACGATCATGAACTACTTTTATCGACTTCAATACGCAACCGACAAGAATTAGGAGGAGTTCTAGCCATTGTTAGCTCGCACAGGTGAGTACCGTGTTTTTTATAATCTTATTTTCGAGTCTAAGACTGATACAGATTCCATGATTTCCACGATGGGAGACGAACAACCTGCTAGGCGAGTCGTCGCTGATTACAATCGGCCTACCCAGGCCAATGCTAGACCTTCCATCACTCGACCCACCGTTGCTGCCAATAATTGGCAAATTCCACCCAGATCATCTCTTTGATCAGGAGTACCGTACAGTTCCATGGACTTCCAAATGAGGACCCCACTGCTCACCTCAACCAATTCGTTTGCATTTGTGATACTTTTAGGATCAACAACGTCACAGAGGAAGTAATTCAATTGTGCCGCTTTCCATTTTCTCTCACTGATAAAGCGCAACACTGGTTGAACTCTCTTTCGCCAGGCTCCATCACCACCTGGGATAATCTGACCTATAAGTTCATCAACAAATTCTTTCCACCGTCTAAGACTGCGCACCTGCGTGGTCTTATCTATTCGTTTCGTTAGGAGGCTGGAGAATCATTCTATGATGCGTGGGAGAGGTTTAAGGAGTTGTTAAGGAAGTGTCCACATCATGGGTTGGAGGAGGCGGCATAGGTTGAGATATTCTATTATGGTTTGATGTATATGGAAAGGCGGATGCTTGATACGACCGCGTGTGGAAATTTGTTAACTAAGCGGAGACCAACTGAGTGTTTCGGTATGTTTGAGGATCTCGCGACTAGTGATTATCAGGCCCCTGATAGGAGGGTCAATTTCATCTCAGAAGACCCCAGGGGTTTACCAGGTTGATTCTGTCATTTCGTTAACCGCCCAGGTTGAGGCTTTGTCAGAGAAAATCGACCGCCTGCAGGTAAACAATATGAAGTGTTGTGATGTTTGCGGAGGAGGACACAACACCGTAGAATGCCCACAGGGAGTTACTGATTTTCCCGAGCATGTAGATTATGCAGGAGGAAAATCCCTGAACAACTGGAACCAGGGAGGAGATTATTCTAGTGGACAGACCAGGTTCCAGAACACTGCTTTCGGTAACTCGTATAACCCTAGCTGGAAAAACTACCCAGGTTTTAGAAGGAAGAGCGGGAACCCACCGGAGTTTCAGCAACGTCCCCAGAATTCTTTTCCGGGACAGAGTAGTGGTTCATCTCAAGGGCAGACTGGAGGGCACCTATGCAGGAGAAGAAGTCGACTGTTGAGGAGATATTAGAAAAGCATAACCAGATACTCAACCAGCTTCTTGTGCGTGATGAGAAGAGATATCAGGAGTCCCAGAATGCGTTGCAGCGTCACGAGACGTTGATTCAGGTACAATCTGCAGCTTTACAGAGTCTGGAGAGAACAGTAGGGCAGTTGTCGAGTCAGTTATCAGAGAGAAAGCAGGGAGTTGCCTAGTTTCGTAGAGACCAACCCGAAAGCATACGTTAAGGTAGTCACAACTAAGAGTGGTAGAACCTCAGGTGTAGATAAGGTAGTTCCATATGGTGATGAGGTCGTAGATGAGGAGATTGAGATGGAGTCTCCTCCTGACAAGGTGCAACAGAGGCTGCGCCCAACAAGTATAGCACAGTCGGAGGAGCCAACACCGAAGGCATCGGATACACCGCCGAGGGTGTATAAGCCTCCCATCCCCTATCCGGGTAGGCTTGCGAGAGAGAAGGTAGACCAGCAGAATGGTAGGTTCCTATAGTTGTTTAAGCAGTTACATATTAACCTACCATTTGTTGACGCTCTCACCCAAATGCCAAAGTATGCTAAGTTTCTTAAGGATCTCCTGTCCAACAAAAAGAAACTTGAGGATTTGTCGACAGTGATACTTAGTGAGGAGTGTTCGGCGGTGCTTCAGAGCAAACTACCTCAGAAGAAAACCGATCCAGGGAGTTTCACTATCCCTTGTATTATAGGTAGTTTATCTGTCAGCAACGCCCTTACTGATCAAGGTGCTAGTATTAATCTGAAGCCTTATGCTGTTTTTAGTAGGCTAGACCTAGGAGAACCAAAGCCGACATGAATGAGCATCCAACTCGCAGATCGTTCCATTAAGTATCTGCGAGGAATTGTCGAGAACTTGCTAGTGAAGGTAGACAAGTTCATATTTCCTGTGGACTTTGTTATTCTCGACATGGATGAGGACGCGACTGTTCCACTCATCTTGGGTCGACCTTTCTAGCTACCGCACGAGCACTGATCGATGTGTGTGACGTAAGCTATCTTTGAGAGTGGGAGAGGAGACAGTCACGTTCGATATACATCAGTCTATGAGGCACCCGAAGTGCCAAGATGATTCCTTATACTTTATTGATACCATCATGTCACATGTAGGGGATTATCTAAGCTCCATTTGTGGGGGTGCATCTTCTGATTCAGATCACATGGATAGGGAGAGCCAGGATGTTGAGTCAGCTTCCGTAGCTGAATCCTCTTCGAGTTGTCCAGCTACCGAGCCTCCTACTCGCGCCATTGTGTCAGAAGTGCTGGATCAGAAGGATCCAGTAGATAGACCGAGTGTGAAGAGTCTGCCGTCCTTAGAGTTAAAAGATTTACCGTCTCATCTAGAGTACGCATTTTTGGACGAGGCCGAGCGTTTACCCGTGATCATTGCGTCTGGTCTCACGGAGGAGGAGAAGAATAAGTTATTAAAGGTTCTTAGGGCACATAGGCAGGCGATTGCTTGGAAGATCGTAGATATTAAGGGTATAAACTGTACATTCTGTACGCATAGGATTTTAATGGAGGATAAGTTTAAGCCTGTAGTGCAACCTCAGAGGAGACTTAACCCTAATATGCAGGAGGTAGTGGCTAAGGAAGTTATCAAACTGCTCGACTCCGGTTTGATCTATCCTATATCTGATAGTGCATGGGTGAGTCCGGTTCAGGTGGTGCCGAAGAAGGGTGGTATGACAGTGGTCACCAATGAGCGAAATGACTTAATACCCACTAGGACCGTTACAGGTTGGAGAGTCTTTATAGATTATCGCAGACTAAATGATGCTACACGGAAGGATCACTTTCCTTTGCCCTTCATGATCAGATGTTGGAGCGTCTATCTGGATTCTGGACAACGGTTTTACTATTTTCTAGATAGTTTCTCTGGTTATTTTCAGATCCCCATCACACCAGAGGATCGGGAAAAAACCACGTTTACATGTCCTATTGGTACCTTTGTGTACAGACGCATGCCTTTTGAGTTGTGTAACGCTCCAGCCACATTCCAGTGTTGCATGGTAGCTATTTTTCATGATATGATCAAGGACTCCATGGAGGTGTTCATGGAAGACTTTTCTGTTTTCGGGAGTTCTTTTGATCATTGTTTATGAAACCTAGAGCGTATGTTAGCCAGGTGTGAGGAGACGAATCTTGTGCTTAATTGGGAGAAGTGTCATTTTATGGTTCGTGAGGGGATAGTTTTAGGGCATCGTATTTCACAAGCTGGGATTGAGGTTGATCGAGCTAAGGTTTGATGCCATTTCCAAACTCCCACCTCCCACCTCCCACTTCAGTTAAGTCCATTAGGAGTTTCTTAGGTCATGCAGGATTTTATCGTAGGTTCATTAAGGACTTTTCTAAGATAGTCAGGCCGATGATGAAACTTATAGAGTGTTAGGGTTATTTCCTTTGTTTAAGATTTACTTTGTATTTTGTTTATATGTTTGTATAGTTTAGGGTTTAATATGTATTTTCCTTAAACTTGTATTTTGTTTGTTATAAGCATGTAGTGTGTGTGTGTGAGGAGAGAGGCTAGATCACTTTTACACTGTTAGAGAGAGAATTAACTGTGTGTGATTTTGTTTCTCCTGCACTTGTACTACGAATTGCTTTGATCATCAATATACATCGAGAATTATTAGTATGGATTGTGTTTGTGATTGAATCGTTTGTTTGTACTTGTTATTCTGATCATTTGAGTGATAATTACGATCCAATTGAACCTATCAATTGGTATCAGAGCTAGATTACCGTGTTCTTCGCTGTTCTTAAGCAAAACACATCAAAAATCGCTCAAATACAATGATCTGAATGAATTGTTGGTGTTTTTAGGTGTGATTCATCATCATAATCACTCTAATACTCAACGATTGTGCAGATTTCATCAGATCATCACCAGATCTGAGAAATTGTGAAAACACTGTTCGATAGAATTTTTCACAAATTCACCAAAAATTGGACATGTTTCAGATGGAGTGATATAAGGGATTGTTAATCGGATTGATTCACAGCTTGTGTGTGAATTTTGGACAAATCGAACAAGTTTTAGACAAAACCCAGAAAAATCTCACGAAGATGATGATGAACAGTTCAGTTTTGGTTGAAGATTAACTTGCCGGGTGATTATTTTGACTTAGACAATTTCCTTGGACTTAGATTGGAGAACAAATTAGGTCATGTATTGCCGTGTAAGGGAATTTGTGCTTGTCGGGTGAAGAATTTGACTTAGAAAAAGTGCTACTGTTCAGTCGGGTGATACACTGTTGTGCCGGGTAAAACACTGTTACGCCGGGTGATAAAGAAAATACAGCCGGGTAAGCATCAACTGTGTTGCCGGGTAATTAACAACTCTGCCGTGTGATCGAGTACTGTTCAGCCGGTCAAAGACTTTTGCCGTGTCAAGATTCTGCCGGGTCAAGATTATTGCCGTGTGAAGTTTCTCTTGTTGCCGGGTAACTGTTCATCCGGGTGAAGAACAAAAATATTACAACTGTTGAGCCGTCTAACTGTTTAGCCGTGTAAAGACTTTTTCCTGCCGGGTGAAGAACAAAGACACTGTTTAGCCGGTTGAAGAAGGATTTTCACTGTTTTGCCGTGTGACTCATTTTAGTTGTTTTTAATACTTGTTTCTTATCTTGTCTTTAATTTCTTGTCTTTATTTTAGTATTTTAATCACTTCTTTTCAAAAATTAACAAAAACCAAAAATATTTTTCTTAAAAAAATTGTTAAAAAAAAAAAAATGGCTCCTAATGATGATTCTGATAACCGTGTTCCTAGACTTTTGAATCGTGCAGATTTCAAGAACTGGACTATCAGGTTGAGACATCACTTGTGTTCTATTGACAATGACTTATGGAAATCAATTGAGAAGGGTCCTCACATTCCAACTCAGACAGCACCAGATAGTGCAAGTACCTACACCAAAGACTCTACTACACCTTATCCAGAGGATAATCTGTCAGCAGAAGATTTGAGGAAAGTAAAGAATGATAGCAAGGCATATTCTTTAATGTGCAAGGGGTTGCCACTCCAAGTTCTGTCTAGATTGGATGCATATCAGACTGGTTATACATGCTTCAAGGCATTGAAATCGATATGTGAAGGAGGAGAACAATTGAGAAGTTTGAAGAAGTCAAAACTGAAAAGGCAATTAGAACTTTTTGAACATATTAATGGAGAGACAGTACACCAGATGATGAACAGGTTTGTTCACTTAACTACTGAGATGACAAACCTCGGAGTTAAAACTGAACTTCAAGACTTGAATGATCGATTGTTATGTGCTTTACCATCATCATGGAAACAAACTGTTACTTTGTTGAAACATACTGAGAAATTTCCAATGGAACTTGATTTGCTTATTGGAAAGATTGAAGAAGTCGAGATTGATGAAGGATCTAGAAACACTGATAGATCAAGCTCACAAACTCAGTATAAGTATGTGGTAAATCCTGCCAATACTGTGGATAATGCTTTTCTTGCACAAGATGCAACGAAGTTTGAAGATGAGGGTGACTTATTTGTTGGTGCAAGTTTCTTTACTGATTCAGCATACTTTCCAAATTCACCAACTTATTCTCAACCTCAATCTCCACCAAGAGCTCAAGTTCAAACTCAGGAAAATCAGAGTTCAAATGTTCAAGCCAAAGTGAAAGACGTTATGAATATTCTGTTGCAAGATGATGAAACTAAAACTGCCTTTACTGCTTTTATGGCAAGTTTTCAAGCTTATCAAGGAAGTCACTTAAGTCAGATGGACGTGGTCCTTCAAGACTTATTTGAAATGGATCCAGTTGATGTTGAAGAGATGGATCTAAATTGGCAAATGGTCATGGTTGCATATCGAACTCAAAAGCATGCATATGTTAACCGAAGTTACAAACCTCATGCAAACAAAACTGTTGGATTTGACAAATCAAAGGCCAGATGTTTTAATTGTAACCAGTATGGTCATTTCTCAAGAGAATGCAAAGCTCCTAAGAATTTCAATGATCAAGCTAGTTCAAGCAATCAAGGTCAAGGTCAAAGTTCTCAACAATCTTCAAGCTACCAGCAAAGAAATCAACGTTTCTTTCAAAAGCCGTACCAAAGTCTTCCTATGCCTGAGTTGAAGGATGAAGGAAAGAAGCCAGAAGAACAGACTAAAGCATTGGTAGTAAGTGTTAAAGACGGATATGATTGGAGTGCTTATGCAGAACAGTTTACGTCTGATCTTACATCAAGTCTGGCACTGGTATGTGAAATAGAAGAAGACTGGTCAGAAGAAGGGGATGGTAAGATGATTGAAGATATGAGTGAAGATTCTGAAGATTATGACTGGAGTGCAAAATCTGATCCCGTTGAAGAATCTGAATCTGAAGTTGCGCTAATGGCTACATCCAATGAGTCTTCATCTTCTACTGAACAACCAAAGGTTAGTAATGACTTACCCCCTAACTATGTTCCATTGCCCCTAGATGTGAAAGAAAGGTTATGTTCTGAACAGTGCATTCAACAAGTAGAACATTATCGAACTCATTCATTTAAAATTGGTGACAAATTAAGCAAACATGAGAAAATTCATGAACAACTTAAAATTGATCACAAAATTGCTGATGAGAAGATTTTGTCACTTAAAGAATCATGGAACAAAACCTTAACAGAACTGGAACTGATAACAAAACAACTTGAAGAAATGACAAAGAACTTTGAACAAGAAAAAGTTGCTCATGCTGTCACGCAAGTTGAATTGACAAAAGTGAAAAGTTGCAAAACCATGGTAAAACAACTCATCAATGAAAGAGGTAACAAAACCAAAACCGGGTTGGGTTTTACTCATGAGCCAATGCCAAATTCAATCACTCAAACCTTACCGGAAAACTTTAATGAATTTGATCATTCACCTGAAAATGAACGAAAATTCAAAGAAATTCAAAGAAGTAAATCCGAGTCTGAAGGATCTGAGGTGTTGATTGAAAGTTTGAGGGAAGAAGATGGTTTGACAACTGAAGCAGATGATGAAGCAAGCAACAAATCTGACAACAAACTAGAGCCTGTTCTAATTCAACTTGTTGAGTATCCAAAACTTAATCCAGAACCAGAAACAACGGTGAAGGAAGAAGGTGAATTTTCAGGATACAATGATCCTGAATACATCAAGTGGAAGAAAGAACAAAAGGCGCAAGTTACTGCTCAGTTGATCAAAAAGCAAGAAGTGAAAAAGACTGAAGTTTCAAATGCAAAGAAGCAAAAATCGAAAATAAAGAACAATCAATCTGAAATGAAACAGTCAAAAGACAAAAGTGTCTTAAAATCAAATGATACCAAAGTTCAAAGTGTTAAAAATGACAAACCTGTCAAGAAAGTGTCAAAAGGTAAGAAAATCAAGTTTGTGTCTGCAGGAACGTTTGATTTGAACGGATCTTATGGTAAACCAATCAATTCTCCAATCAAATCTAACTCTGGTCTGAAAACAGGTTCAGGTCCTAAGTCTTCCGCTGTCAATGATAAGAGAATTGAAAACAAAAAGGTGACCAAACAGAACAGTTTAAAATCGAACCAAAGTCCCATGCAATCAAAATCTCAAACCAAGTCTCCACAAAAGATCGTTAATCTAAAACCGAATAACCAAGATAATGAATCACGTTTTGGTTCTACATCAAAAGTTAACAATCGGCTCTTTAGGATTAGCAAGAAACATTGTGAAATTTGTAATAGGTATAATCATGCAACTGCTGAATGTTTCTTTAACAGGTACTGCAGTTTCTGTGACAAAAGAAACCATTCTTCAGAAGAATGTTACTATAACAAATTTTGTGATATTTGTGAGAGAAGAAACCATGACACAAAGGATTGTTTCTTTCGATCAAACTCAACTAGAGAAATGACTCCATTTTCAAACATTAACAGAAATCATTCATTTGGTTTTCAAAATATGAGTCAAAGTCATTCTCCGGTTTTGAGAAATTTCAATCGAAACAATTCTGTTTCTAACTTTTCAAAGAATGTGCAGGTTAATAATTTTAAACCAAGAGCTTAATGGTAAGAAATCAAAAGTTTGAAAATAACCTTGATCCTAAGCTAGAGGAAAGGTTTAGTGCTTTGAGGAGAAAGCAATCAATGAGCGCCAATGGGCGAAACAACAGTTATCAGCATCAAAATCTTTTGAATGAAACAAATTTTCAAAATGTTCAATATCAACAAGTTACTATTGCTGATAGATTCGGAAAACCCAAGACCGTGTGGGCCTGGGTTGACCAAACTAACTAAGAAATTGTTGAAATGCAGGTACGCCCAAGAAGACCTATCAACTCGTGGTTTGTTGATAGTGGGTGTAGCCGGCACATGACAGGCAACCATGCCTTGCTTCAGGATTTCAAGCTGAAAAATGGTACACACGTTGCATTTGGAGGTGATGCGGGTGGTAAAATCACAGGAGAAGGAACTGTATCCAATGGGGTCATTAGTTTTGATAAAGTCAACTACTGTGCACAGTTGAACTTTAACTTACTAAGCGTATCTCAAATTTGTGATAAATCTTATTCAACTTTATTTGATGATTCTTTCTGTTATATTCTTAAACCAGGTTTCAAGATTGACAATGAGTGGGTAGTGGTTAAAGCTCCAAGAGATCGTGATGTATACAAGTTGGATATGTCGCAGATTGACGCTGATACCGAAACAACCTGTCTCATTGCCCATGCTTCAAATGATGAGAGTCAGCTTTGGCATAGACGGCTGGGCCATTCCAACTTCAGAAACATGAACCGTTTGGTAACTGGAAATCACGCTGTGGGAATCTCATCGAAGAAATTCTCCACAACTGATCTCTGTTCAGCATGTTTGAAGAGCAAACAGCATCGGATGTCTTTTAAGTCCAAGCTAGAAAACTCCATTTCAAAACCCTTGCAGATGTTACATATGGATCTTTTCGGACCAACAAATGTGCAAAGCATCGGAAAGAAGTCTTATTGTTTTGTCATTATTGACGATTTCACTAGATTTTCTTGGGTTTATTTTTTGCATGCTAAATCTGAAACAGCTGAATTATTAAAAGAATTTATCATCAAAGTTGAAAACCAATTGGATTGTAAAGTGAAAGTTTTAAGAAGCGATAATGGTACAGAATTCAAAAACGCTAATGTTGATTTGTTTTGTGCAGAAAAAGGAATTGCTAGACAATTTAGTGCTCCAAGAACGCCTCAACAGAATGGGGTTGCGGAACGGAAAAACCGGACACTAATTGAAGCAGCAAGATCCATGCTCGCAGATGCCAAAATTCCTATCACTTTTTGGGACGAAGCTATTGCTACTGCGTGTTTTGTACAAAACAGGACATTATTAGTGCAAGATAAACAGAAAACATCTTATGAGTTGTTATTTGGAAGAAAGCCGAATATTTCTTATTTGAAAGCATTTGGTTGTCCCGTAACGGTTCTAAATTTAAATGATCATCTCGGGAAATTTGAGTCAAAATCTGACGATGGATTTTTCCTAGGTTATTCGTCTGTTTCTAAAGCTTATCGGGTTTTTAATAGCAAAACAAATACTGTTATTGAAACTATTAACGTAAATTTTTAGAAAATTCGTTTCCGTCAGTGGCACATGGTCCCGAATGGTTATTTGATTTAGATGCGTTATCAAAATCTTTCAATTCTAACTTGTTTGATTTTTCAGGAAAAGCAAGGAAAGAATCAGGTGACTTAGGAAGCTTTAGTGACGATTCTGATAATGACGAGGATGGCAATATCAATTCTGAATATACGTTCATGTCATTTCACAATCCTGATCATGTCAAATCCAGTCAAGCTCCGGGTCCTTCTGGTTCGCAAGAAGATCAAGAATCAAACAATCATGAAGAAAATGTGAATTCGCAAATGTCTCCTAATGATGGTGGATCCGTTCAAAATCAACCATCATCAGATCCGAATGTTGAAGTCATTCCAGAATCATTTGATTACTTCATCAATTCACCGGATCATGTCCCGAATTTCACACCGCATACTTCGTCCATACTACAAGATCTACCAAATCTGAATACTTCTAATCTGGAGAGTCAAGTGCAAGGAGGTGATATACCAATTCATCGAATTCACAAGAAACATCCTGTCTCTCAGATTATTGGGCCGTTGAATCAGAGAACTACAAGAAGTCAGATAGAGCAAGCAAATGTTTGTCTTTACTCGTGTTTTCTATCTCAAGTGGTGCCAAAGAATATTTCAGAGGCGCTGAAAGATAACAGTTGGATTGAAGCCATGCAAGAGGAATTGCTTCAGTTTCGCAAACAGGAAGTTTGGAAACTTGTGGACTTACCTGAAGGAGAGAATGCGATTGGTACAAGATGGTTGTACAAAAACAAGCCAGACGAACGTGGCATTGTTGTGAGAAACAAAGCAAGACTCATTGCACAGGGATACACTCAGGAAGAAGGCATTGATTATGAAGAGGTGTTCGCTCCAGTCGCAAGACTTGAAGCCATACGCGTTTTTCTTGCATATGCTTCCTTCATGAAGTTTAAAGTATTCCAAATGGACGTCAAAGGTGCTTTCCTGTATGGACCGATTACAGATGACGTATATGTCAGACAACCTCCGAGTTTTGAAGATCGTGACTATCCTCATCGTGTATACAAGTTGAGTAAAGCTCTTTACGGTCTACATCAAGCTCCTAGAATCTGGTACGAGACATTATCCAAGCATTTACTAGAACATGGATTTACAAGAGGTCAGATTGATCCAACTTTGTTTATGAAGAGGGAGAATGATGATTTGTTGTGCGTTCAAGTTTATGTGGACGATATTATATTCGGATCAACTAGTGAGTCAATGTGCAAAGAATTTGAGGAAATCATGAAGTGCAGATTTCAGATGAGTTCTATGGGGGAGATTAACTTCTTTCTTGGATTACAAGTGAAACAATCAGCTGACGGAATTTTCATCAATCAATCAAAATTTGTTGAGAAGTTGTTGAAGAAGTTCAAGATGCAAGATTGTCAAACAATTCGAACTCCATCTGATGTGAACTGCAAGATACAACCGGATCCGAAAGGCAAATCCGTGGATCAAACACTATACAGATCAATGATCGGTTCACTGATGTATCTTACTGCATCAAGGCCAGACATCATGTATGATGTATGTGTATGCGCAAGATATCAGTCAGATCCGAAAGAGTCGCACCTTGTTGCTGTGAAGCGTATATTCAGATATCTTAAAGGAAAACCAAATCTTGGGTTATGGTATCCTTATGAAGGAAATTTTGAATTATATAGCTATTCTGACAGTGATTTTGGTGGTTGTGCTCTTGACAGAAAATCGACTACTGGTGGTTGTCAATTTCTGGGTCCTAGACTTGTTTCTTGGCAATGCAAGAAGCAGACCAATGTTTCTGTATCCACAGCTGAAGCAGAGTATATCGCTGCATCTGCAGGATGTTCTCAAGTTTTGTGGCTACAAAATCAATTGCTGGACTACGGGTTTAACTTTCTGAAAACTCCTATTTACATAGACAATACTGCTGCTATGTTTATTACTGCTAATCCTGTTCAACACTCAAAAACCAAACATATCGAAATTCGATATCACTTTTTAAGAGACAACTCTGAAAAAGGTTTAATAATTTTGATTAAAGTTCATACTGACAAACAACTGGCAGATCTTTTCACAAAATCATTTTTGTCAGGCCGGTTTGAATTTTTAATTCAATCCATAGGATTAATCAATCATGATTGATTCTATTTTTCAAAAACAAAAGAAAAATCAGAAAAATATAAAAGCCAAAAATATAATAAGTTGATGTTAAGTATTGATTCCTTTGTCTTTTATTTTATGTTTTGCATTGTGTGTGTGCATGAAAAAGAAAAGCAAAAACAAAATATAAAAGCAAAAAGAAAAGAAAATATCATGTCATAAGAATCTATATTGCAAAAGTGAGAAATGATAGTTACACTAGACATTATTTGTTACATCATTTTTAATAAAGACTGATGAATGTTAATTGATGTGCTAGACAACTCAGGCAATTAGACTGAAAAAGTAAGTTGATTGTTGACAAACATAAACTTAATGATCTTTGTGTTAAGTTCCATTGTTATACATGTCTAGATATAAATCTTTTGATACATTGCTTGTGATGATAGTTGTGCATGATCGGGTAACGATGCAGTGTATTCAGTGTGATGAACCGCATCGTGAGCTTCTTTGTTGTGGTACCCACAGACCTGAAGTCTCACACGAAGTCTCTTTTGAGCTTCAAGGTGCAGCAAAAGATTCCAAAAGGAACAAAAAGAGTCCCAAATGTGGACCAACACCAAACAAAAATTCCAAAAAGGAATTCAGAAGATTCCCAAGGGGAACGATAGGAAAGAAAAATTCCCAAAGATGGAATTAAAAAGAAGTCCCAAAGTGGACCAAATCCGAATAGAACCCAGATTCCACACTGTGTATGACTGTAAGTGACCAGGTTTTGTGCAATATGCATTCAGGTAGTGTTTGATAAGGAAATATGTTGACATATGTATACATGTGGGTCACATAAGTCATTCTAATCGAACCTTAAACATCATCATGATACTGAAAAAGTAAGTGTGTCAATTCGAGCTAATTGGTATGTTTTCATATCATCACTCAATCAAGCATAAGTCAAATGTCTATTCAAAACTTGCAAAACATGTTCAGATAATGTGTGGTATGATCTCACTGCGATATTTTGATTCATTGCATTGCATATGTATTTATTTTAATGTGTGTGCTTTGTGTGTGCAGGCATATGGAATCATTATTGACACATCAACATCCTTGTTAAACTTAAAAATTTCAAGAAATTTCAAGTTTAGGGGGAGAATAAATTTGAAGAAAAATATCTACAAAAATCCAAAAATATTTTGTTTTGAATAAGTGTGTTTTGAATGAACAAGATTATGTAGTATGAAAAGCAAAAGTATTGGATGTGTTAAAAACAAACCCAAGGTCTTGTAATGTGTTTTTAAGAAAATGCTTCGGGATATAGAAAAATTGGTTGTGCAAAAACATTTTTTGAAAAAGAAAAAGAAAAATGAATTTAATTGGAATTTAATGATTATTGACTTGTTTTAATGTTGTTTGATAATTAATATGACAAACATTCTTTTTAAGGATATCTTGTCTAATTAATATGTTGGAGAATGTTTGCAGGTACAATTAATGCCGTTGAAAAAGTCAACAGACAAGAAAAGGTGAAGAAAATCGCAAGTGTTATTGCCGGGCAAAGATATCAGATGCAACTGTGCAGCCGGGTAAAGGACACACTGTTCAGCCGGGTAAAGTTGTAAGTATGATACATGCCGGGTGATTAAGGAAAAGGTGAAGATATTATGACCACTGTACAGCCGGGCAATGATCATGTCAAATACAGCCGGGTGAAGGTCATAGATATCTTGCCGGGTGACAAGTGTTTACTATACAGCCGGGTAAAAGAGAAATCTTCTTGCCGTGTAAAGGTATGACACTATGTTGCCGGGTAATGAAGAAGAAAGCATGCCGGGTGATGTAGAAGACAACTATGTTGCCGTGTAATAAACAAATGCATGCCGTGTGAAGAAAGTTATTGTGTGAAGAAGGTTGCCGTGTAATGAAGAAAGCAAGCCGGATGATGAAGGAAAGCAACTGTGTTGCCGGGTGATGAAGAAATATTGCCGGGTGATGTTTTGAAGATAACTATTCTGCCGGGTGATGAATAAAACCCATCAGGTGTAGTTGTTCCTAACCTTTACCCGTCACTACAGTGACTTACCCGTCTCTACAGTGCTCCCGTCAAGTGTTTTTCACATGTTTGTGACTTGCCTGATGTACTTGACCCGTCACTACAGTACATGACCCGTCACTACAGTACATGACCCGTCACTACAGTACTTGACCCGGCAAGGTTTATTGGGCCTATTTTGCTTTTGTTGACCCGGCACTTAAAGTTTGACCTAAAATTTTTGACGATACAAATACCGCCTCTTCACAAACACTTATCATTTCACACTTTCACTTTCACACAAACACTCTGAACTTAAAATCGCCGTGATATCATATTCAATCGTTTGCTCTGTAACAAGGTTGATCGATTGAATAAGGTAGTGATTTAGTGTTTTTGACCTTAATAGACCTGCAAATTAACTGTTTAAAAGAAAAACGATGATGAACAGTGTTTGGACATTGAATCGACACTTTGATTTTGGTTGTTAAAACTTAAATCGAATGTTGTTTTAGGGTTAAAATCTGTCGATCATCAACAATCAATCACTCATTTGCATCAAAACACCTTAAAATCAACTGAATCACTCAAAATGCTCTTAACTGATAAATATCGCCATTGATAAACTTTGAAGCTTTTAAAAGTTAAACATCAAAACAATGGAATATTTGTTTAAAAGTGATTAAACTTGTTAAAACTGAACCAAAACATGATAAATAAATTCATCATAAAAATGTCAAAATTCTGCCTAAGTGATTAACAGTTAAAATTGAAACATGATGTATAATCTTTAAAATTCAAAGTTGTTCAATTAAAATGATGAAAATCAGGTTATTAGAACAATTTAGGATCTAAAATGATTATTTGAATGTTTTGCTTTCTAACTTTTATTTAAACACTTATGAAAATTTTGATATATTTAATGAAGAATCTAACACATTTGTCTTGTTTTTGTGTTTATTTGTGTTTTTAACAGATGGAGAATCTCAAGTTCGAGCCTAAACATAATCTGGTGGCATGTTTAGATGAATCTATCCCTGAGACAGAAGGTTACAGGGATATGATTAAGTTCATCAAGAGGACTAAATATGTTTATGCTATATGTGCCAAACCGGTCATATATGCAAGGCTGATCAAGAGTTTTTGGAGGACAGCAGAGGTTGTCAGAGAAGATAATGGAGTTACTGTTGTTCGAGGCAACATAACTAGAGATTGGGTGTTGACAGTTTCAAAAGATGCTATTAGACATGCCCTGAGGATTGATGAGGATGAGGTTGGTATGTTGGATGAGTTGACCATGGAGGAATGTAAAGCTTGTTTTGTGAATATGGGTCATCCACCTGTGTTTCCAAAGTCACAGTTTTACAGGGCAAAGTTGGGAAGAAAATATAAGCTGCTACGTTATGTTGTACAACAATGCATGTCCAGGAGGAGTGCAGGGTTTGACAACTTCCCATCCGATATTACATCACCAATTTGTGCTATAGCAGAGAACAAGCCATTCAACATGTCAAGATAATTGCTTGGAAATATGATGAAGTCTTTGATGCGTTTATGATAAAGAGAGTAAATGGTTTGTGTGACGTATATCATTACTACTCAAGCATTTTTAAACTGGAGGTTCAGGACTTGAAAGAATTACATAAACTGAGGATAATAAATCACACGCACGCTGAGCGTGGTGATAAGTGTGTAATGTTGCTTGATGCCGGGATTGGCAGATCATCGAAGTTTCTTGACTTTAGAGGCCAACAGGAAGACTCAGCTTATGTGGAAGCAAAGAAACAAAGGAAGAAAAAGCGTTTGGTTGTGACTGAGGATATGTATTTAGAAGAGTTCTCGGATGAGTATTTTGACAAAGTGACAGATCCTGGATTGAAAGTGATTGATGGAAGTCAGATGACAAAGCCAATACTCAGAGTGTTTTATAATCAAGAGACGTTTGAACTGAAGCTTGTTAGGAATTTGGAGGATTGGGACAAGGATATGATTACACTTTTCAGTACTTTTGAGTTAAAACTGTTGCATCCTTCATATATCGACTTTTTAAGAAGTTATAGAATGGAGAAATGTAAGGATAAACTAGCTGAAGCTGACAGGAATTTATTTGTGGTGATGATTGAAGTTATAGCAGCTGCAACTGAGAAGATACGTGTGAGAAAGGCGTTGCTAAACTCTAATCTCGTGAGGGTTGATTTGCCAGAGATAGAGTATATGAGGATATCCAGAAAAGGAACGTTGGAGGTGAAAGTCAAAGGCCAAGAGCTGCCATTCGAGTTTTATGCTAATATTGACTTTGCAGGTTTGAATCTGGACTCGCTCAGACGTATGAATGCCTTACCAATTCTGACGAATGAATCCAAGCCTCGACAAGCTAAGATCGCTGAAAAGTTCAAATCGTGTATTGAAGAAGCTTTGAAAGAACAAGAAGAGTATAAAGGACGAGAGTTGCTGAAAGTCAAAGATGAACCAGAAGATTGGTAAAAGAGATGATGCTGATCAAGAAGAAGAAAAAGATAGAAGATTTTGCTGAAGATCCAAAGTTAAATCTTAGGGGGAGTACTGTTAGGGTTATTTCCTTTGTTTAAGATTTACTTTGTATTTTGTTTATATGTTTGTATAGTTTAGGGTTTATTATGTATTTTCCTTAAACTTGTATTTTGTTTGTTATAAGCATGTAGTGTGTGTGTGTGAGGAGAGAGGCTAGATCACTTTTACACTGTTAGAGAGAGAATTAACTGTGTGTGATTTTGTTTCTCCTGCACTTGTACTACGAATTGCTTTGATCATCAATATACATCGAGAATTATTAGTATGGATTGTGTTTGTGATTGAATCGTTTGTTTGTACTTGTTATTCTGATCATTTGAGTGATAATTACGATCCAATTGAACCTATCATAGAGAAGGATGCTCCATTTGTGTTTGATGAAAGTTGTGTGAGGGCGTTTGAAGTGTTAAAGGAGAAGTTAGTGAATGCCCCGATCATGGTTGCTCCAGATTGGTCACTGCCATTTGAGTTGATGTGTAATGCTAGTGATTTTGCAGTGGGAGCGGTTTTAGGACAGAGGAAGGATAAACACTTCCATCCGATTTACTATGCTAGTAGGACTCTAAATGATGCTCAGGAGCATTATACTACCACAGAGAAGGAGTTGTTAGCGGTAGTGTTTGCCTTTGATAAGTTTAGGTCCTATCTTGTTCTGTCTAAGACCATAGTTTACACGGATCATGCTGCCATTAGATATCTCTTTAGCAAAAAGGATGCTAAGCCACGAATAATTAGATGGATCCTTTTGCTACAAGAGTTCAATATAGAGATCCGAGATAAGAAAGGAGCCGAGAATGTAGCGGCTGATCACTTGTCACGCCTAGAGGGTCCAGAGAGTGTAGATAAGGCAAGTGTTTCGATAGATGATAGGTTCCCTTTCGAGAGTTTGATGATTGTGAGCGCTCTGGAAGAAGGTTGTCCCTGGTTCGCGGACTACGCAAATTATCTTGTCGATGGATCCTTGGTTAAAGGTATGACATATCAGCAAAAGAAGAAATTCTTTGCGGATGTCAAGAATTATCTTTGGGAGGATCCGTATCTTTTTAGGATAGGAGCGGACCAGGTTATTAGGAGATGTGTGTTTGGTGAGGAAAGTAGGAATATCTTGAGACATTGTCATGAGGGACCCACTGGTGGTCATAACGGGGCTAGCTACACCGCAAGAAAGGTGCTAGATTCGGGTTTTTATTGGCCTTCACTTTTTAAGGATGCATATGAGTTTGTTAGATCGTGTGGTGCATGTCATCGTGTGGGTAACATCTCATCCCGCAATGAGATGCCTCAAACTATTCTTCAGGTTGTAGAGGTTTTTGATGTTTGGGGTATAGATTTCATGGGCCTGTTTCCGGCTTCACGTGGGAACAAGTACATCCTAGTTGCGGTAGATTATGTTCCTAAGTGGGTCGAGGCTCAAGCTTTGACAACTAATGATGCTAGGGTTGTAGTGAGATTCATTAGGAAGTTGTTTAGCGGGTTTGGTGTTCCTAAGGCTCTGATTAGTGATAGGGGTACTCACTTTTGCAATGCGCAGATGGAGAAAGCCTTGCAGCGTTACAGGGTCACCCATAGGCTTGCAACGGCTTACCACCCGCAAACGAGCGGGCAAGTGGAAGTGAGTAACCGAGGTATTAAGAGAATTTTAGAGAAGACAGTCGGATCAAATCGCAAGGATTGGTCTGATAAGTTAAATGATGCTTTATGGGCTTTTCGCACGGCTTATAAGACGCCGACCGGTTCCACGCCGTTTCGGATGATTTATGGGAAAGCTTGTCATTTACCGGTTGAGTTAGAACATCGTGCTTCTTAGGCTTTACAAACAGTGAACCTAGACATGTCTGATGCGAGGGATCACCGATTTCATCAGTTGCACGAGTTAGAGGAGCTTAGAGATCATGCATATACTCAGTCATACGGTTATAAGCAGCACTAAGGAGCTTCATGATCGACACTTGAAAGGTAATAAAACCTTCAAGTATGGGGATAGGGTGTTACTATTCAATTCTAGGTTGAGGTTGTTTCCTGGTAAGTTGAGGAGTAGGTGGTCTGGACCATTTGTGGTTATTGAGGTGTTCCCTTATGGGACAATAGAGATTGATGGTCCAGATGGTACTAAGTTTAACGTGAATGGCCATAGGCTGAAGCATTACATTAGTGGGCCAGTGGTGGATAGTGAGGTCGAGGCTATCTACCTCGATTCACCAGATGAGTGAGATATGGAGGTCGAGTCTGGCTGAGGACTCATTAATAAACCAAGCGCTTCCGGGAGGCAACCCGATGATGTTTTTTCTTTTATTTACTTTTATGTTTTATTTTTCTTTTTATTTTTCTTTTTCCTTTTTATGCCGGGTATGTTTGTTGGTTCTGTGCTTACAGGTTATTGCATCGAACTCAAGAGTTTAGCTGCTTATGGTTGGGGGTCAGTTGCAGTGCGAGAATGGTGTGCATCATGAAAGTGGATTTGTTGATTATGCTTAGTTAATGCATGCTACATTAGTCAGGGGAGTTTCAGTTTTCACATTCTCTCACTTAATGTTTGATTTTCTTAATTGTTTCTATTTGTTTAATTAGTTTTGAACATTAGGGACAATGTTCAGTTTAAGTGTGGGGATGGGGGTTAATTTCTATATTAGAGAAAACTGAAACATGTGTTAAGTTGAGTTTGTTAAAATTCCCCGAAAATTTGAAAATTTTGAAAATGTTCTTGAAAAAGTTGTGCATTTAATAGAAAATGATAGAAAAATTGGGGCTTTGGTTTTCAAATGAAAAATTAATTTGGTTTAAAAAGCAAGAATGAGTCAATTGTTAGTAAATTGGTGACTCAATTAGCTTTTAGGTTTTCTTTAAGTGTAATAATCGAACCTAATTAAACCAAAATATCTCATGGGTTATCATCTTAGGAGAAACAGAAAGGCCTTAACTAAGAAACTTAGGCACCATTGTAGGCTTTAGAACTTACACTATTTAAGGATGATTGTCATAATAGGATCTAATAGCACACTTCTTTTAAAAGAAGTGGCGCTCCGCCAAACAAAATCCATAGGGTATAGACTAAAAAAAGGAAAAAAAAAGTGATCAATGAAGCAGCTTGAAAAAAAATAGAAAAGAAAAACAAGTGAACCAAGACCTCATGTGCTCTACCTCTGGGATAGCGACTTAGAGCCGACACCCCTGGGTGAGGTGATCTTGTTTTTGGAAATAAAAAGAGAAAAAAAAGTCTATACCCGTAAGTTTCATCCATCAAATATTCACCCTAATATGACAATAATTTTAACTAGGTTAAGTTCTTTAGGTTATTTTGGTATGTAAATCTATATGATTTAACCTATGCCTTGTCAAGAAACCAATTAATCAGGCTAAACTGTGGTTTTCTAAATATGAGACCCTGTAGATAGATTGATATCACTTGAACTAAAGCACACACTAAAGGAAAACAGATTGGCTAGTGTTATGGTTATACTGATTTTTACCTTGACTTGTTGCTTGTTTGAATTTAAATTTTTGTTGGAAACTATTGACTCGATTATGATTCCATTGCATAATTTTTCAGGGACGAAAAAGGTTTAAGTGTACGGATATTTGACATGGCCTAAAATATACAGTTTTTATATAAATATTTCCTACACTTCGGATAATATTTGTGTTAGTTATATTGAATATTACACATAATTCATTCAAATTTAGGATTATAAAGTGTTGAGAGGTTTATTAATGTGAATGATTTGGGTTAAATATATAAATGAATTGTTTAAATAAATCAACAAGAAGGTCCATGAATCATTCTACATTGTTAATTGATTGGTATTTGATTTTAAAAGTATGTCATGTGGTAATTAGATGAACTTTTCAGAGTTATATTGTTGCAATTTACTTAGTTATTTTAATATTATTTTCTTTTTCAACCCACGAGATGGAGATAGTGATAGTCACTATGTATAGGTTGGACTCACCGGCTTGTCGGTGTTACTTTTGTATGTATTAGTATGACTTGTATTTGTAAATGTTCTAGCGAACCTACGGGCGAATCTATAGATTCGCCCGCAGTTCATGTCATCTTTTGTATTAGGTGTCGACTGGGCGAACCTATGTGCCCAGCGAACCTGTGTTGGTTCGCTAGATAGATTCGCTACAGCGAATCTATCAGCGAACCTAAACTCTGATATATATTGTAACCTTATCTTCATTTGAATATAACTTTTGCACATCTTTAAACCAAGACTCTTATTCACTGATTGTGTTGTGTAATCATTCATTTGAGGTGCTAGGAGCATATTCTACTTATCTTTGTAGCTTATATACCTCATTTGTGTTGTGTAATCTTGTTATTGGGTTAGTTTGGATATTATACACTTTGTTGTCCAAGTCTTGGGTATTTTGTTGTTAAACAAGTCAACATAGCACTGAAATCACGATCATTATGGACCAACAATATGGTATCAGAGCCTTAGTGCTCTTGATTGTTTGATTCTAGTGATTTTTGTGTTGATTTTGGAGTTTTTGGGTGAAAACACTATTTGTCTCTGTTCTGAGCTTGATTTGGTATTTTGAAGTTGTATTTTGCTCAAGTTATGTGGTATTTGGTCATAGGAAGCTTTTAAAACAAACGTATCTGCAAATGGTCAAGTTTTGAAGGTGTTCGGGTTGTTTTTGTACTGTTACAGGTTGGTTCGTAACCCAGCGAATCTATCTGTTCTTCCAGCGAATCTAGCTGTTCGTCCAGCGAATCTATTTCAAATCTTTGTACTGTTGGTTTGTGTTGTGGCTAGCGAATCTGTCATCTCATCGAACGAAAGTTCACTGTTTTTGCTCATTGTGCAAGCGAAACTGCTGCCAAAATCAGGCAAGCGAATCTGTGCTTGTTTTGTCAGCGAACCTGTTTTTGGTTGTCTAGCGAATCTATGGTCAGCGAATCTTCCAGTGAATATGTCGTGTTCTTTGAGCGAATCTCGTCAGCGAACCTATTTGTCTTCAGCGAATCTATTATCTGTTCAAAATTATGACTTCATCAACACTGAATATGAATGATCTGGATAGTGTTCAACCTAACAGGCCACCGAGGCTTGTTAGTGGTGAAAACTTTGAAGATTGGAAAAGATGTTTGAAAGCATTTTTCTACTACACGGACTACAACCAATGGGAATCTATAGTAAATGGTCCGCACGTGCCAACAACAGTTGAAGGAACCGTCACTTCAATAAACACAGATTCAAGTACTTTTACTGAAACAGATATCAAGTTACTTGATCGTGACAAGAAGGCACTTGGGGCATTGATACTTTGCTTGCATCAGGACATCTTCAACAGGTTTGCTGAACACACAACTGCAAAAAGCCTGTATGATGCATTATGTGAGTTTTATGATGGCAATGAGGATCTGAAACTGGATAGAAAGGCTCAAGCTGAAAAGGAATTCAACTCTTTCGTGGGGTATTCACAAGAGAACTTGACTGATATTACAAATCGATTCCTATCTGTGTCAAGTAATCTGAAGAAGTATGATGATAAGCTGGGCAATCATGAACAAGTAGCAAAACTGTTAGATTCTCTTCCTCCTCAATGGAGTCTTCAAATCAAGCTGTTGAAACAAGAGAGAAACTTTCCTGACTACAAACTGATGGACGTCATCAACAAGCTGAAGTCTTTCGACCTTGATGTGAAGAGAAGAGAATATAATCAGTCAATGATGGTTCCAAACATTCCCTCTCAAAATGCTGCACTTATCTCATCCGCTGCAAACTCTTATATCTACAGTGCTGCATCTAGAGGATCATCAAGTCATGTGTCTGCTAAATCTGCTGGTGCATCTACAAACGCTGGTTCAAGCTCAAATGCATCTGTCACCACTCAGATTCCGTCTGACACTATGGCTTTATTTGGAATGTTTGTTCACAGTTATGAAGCTCTTGTTGCAGGTGAGTTGAAAGGGAAGGGTATGACTGTAGAAGATATGTATCAGGTGGATCCTGATGATCTGGAGGAAACAGATATCCAATGGCAGATGGCTATGCTCACTCTTCGTGCCAGACGATTCATGGAAAGAACCGGTAGAAGAAACTTTGGAAATCAGGGACAGAATAGTAAGCTGGGGTATGACAAGGGAAAGTTAAGATGCTATAACTGCAAACAATTGGGCCACTTCAAAAGGGAATGCCCATTACCAATTGTTACTGAGCCAGTTAACTCTGCAAATCCAAGATCTGCTCCAAATCAAGAAAGGGTTGAGGAAGCAAAGTCAAAGAATGAAACTGCACTGCTCACCAACTTTGATTGGAGTGCAGAAATTGAAGAAACCAAGGAGGAGATTAACCATGCCCTTGTTGCTGAGATTGCTGAGTTTGATGACAACGATATAAATCTCTTTGATCCGTTCAAAGAATTTTATGGAAAGGATGAGGAAGAGAAAGTGGAGAACGTTGATAAAGTTCAATCAGATGTTATTGCTCAAGGGCATCTGAATCATTCAGGGTTGGTTTGTGAAGCTGCTGTTAATGAAGTGAAGCATGAGGAGGAGTCAAAGCTTAGCTTGGAAGAAATGATTGAGAAGGCAAGGCTAGATGCAGTTGATGAATTCAAAAGAAGCACTCCCTACTGCCAATGTGATCGTGCTCTGGCTGCCGAAAAACTGGTAATTGGTCTTCCTTACGATGTTATTGAAGATATGTGTTCATCTGCTTGCAAAATTCGTTTAATTGGCATATACAAAGCTAATAAATTGTTAATGTCAAACGAAAACGAATTAAAAAGGACTATCAAAGAGCTCAAATTAAGTGAATCAAAATATTTTGTCAAATTAAGAGAAGCTTTAAAAGAAAATGAACACTTAAAAAGAACTCTTTTGGAAAAGAACTGTGAAATAAACTACTTGACTGAGCAAGTTACACTTGCTGAATTTGAAGCAAGAAAACTTAAAAACAAATTGCAGCAGTGGACGATATCTGGTATGAAAAGGGAGGAACTCTGCAAGAAACAAAGGGGGGCCAGAGTTAAAACAGGGTTGGGTCTTAGTAACAATGAAACATATGCATATCCTCCACCTAGTACTTTCTGTTACTCTCCTACACCTATTCCTCATCCCTCAAATGAGTTAATTCAAGAGATTATACAGAATGATACTGACAGTTCCATTGCAGGTTTAAGTGAAGTAAATCTTAAGGAAGTTAGAGAGGATTACGCATATGGTGGGAGTGTTGGGCTCGGTTGTTCTAGCAGTAGTTCTGATTCCAAGAAGTCTTTTGAAGACATTAGTTTAATTAATTCCGTTTGTAGTAATGTGTCATATTCAGACAATTCCATGTTTAATAGTAATTTAGGGTGCTCTACTTCAAACCCTAATGTGTTGAATGATGATTTGATTGCAAATGTGTGTGTGAATGACAAAGACAAACTTTCAGGTCATGTCTCTGAAAGTCAAACCAAAACAAACTGTTTTCAAAAGTTCTTCACTCATCAAATTCCATCTTTCACACCAGTGAGAATTTCAAAACCAAAAGACAAGGAATCATCTTTTTCATACATTCTTAAACCCAAACCTGAATCTGATAAGGTTAAAGTCACAACTGTTAAGTCAAAAGAACTCTATGACTCTTACAGTGACTGCAACTCTCAACTATCTGAATGTGATGAGGAAATTGAAATGGATAAAATTCCTGTTAACAGAATTTCCAAAACTGGTTTGAAGTCTCATTGTTTTAAATGTGGGAATACTGGTCATACTGTTAAGCAATGCCCCAAGTTAATCCAAAACAGCTCAAAGCAAAAATCTTTCGGAAAAAGATTAAACACATTTGTAAATAATTTCTTTTGTAATTCTTCATCTGCTCCACCACCCAAGTACACAAAGGCTTGGGTGCCAATTTCAAAGGTCTAACTTTTCATTTCTTTTAATAAATGTCAGGAACATTCAAATGCCGTTGTAAATAGTCATTGGCATATTGACAGCGGATGTTCCAGACATATGACAGGGTTGAAGGACCTTCTGACTAACTATAGGATCATAAATGGCGGTTATGTTGCTTTTGCGGGAGACAAGAAAGGTGGGAAGATGATTGGTCAAGGAGAAGTCTCAAATGGCTCACTTACTTTGGAAGATGTCAACTATGTTCCTGAACTGGCATTCAACCTTCTCAGTGTATCACAAATCTGTGATAAGAACATTCCAGTGATGTTTCTTCCAAATGAATGCTTATTCTTGAAGCCAGAGTTTACTATTCCTGAAGATATAGTGATCATGCTAGTTGCAGGATTAACAGGAAATCAGTCACTGGCGGATGTCAATACCTTGGAGAATGTCTTGTTTCATGGCAAAGCAAGAAGCAAACAACCGTCTCTCTGTCCACAGGAGAAGCAGAATACATAGCTGCGTCAAGTTGCTGTTGCCAAGTGCTATGGATTCAACATCAGATGATGGATTATGGCATCAACTTTCTTCATACGCCACTCTTTTGTGATAATGAAGCTGCTGTTGGAATTGCCAAGAATCCTATTCATCACACTCGCACCAAGCACATTGAAACAAGAATTCATGCAATCAGGGATGCACAGGAAAAGGGGTTTATTGATATTATTCCTATCGAAACTCGAAAGCAAAAAGCTGATCTTTTCACAAAAACTTTTGACAAACCACGTTTTTATGAACTGATCTCCATGTTAGGACTTATATCTTTTTGAAAACCTTTTTTCTGTGAGAATCCATTTGTAAATATGTAAATAATCTTTTCTTCTTCTTTGAAAAAATCCGTGGGTCACTCGCTTCATCGCTCCGTTACTTTATTTCATCTTTATTTTCATTTATTTCTTTCTATCTTTCTTTTATTCTGTATATATATATATATATATTAAGAAAATCTGAAAAACAAAAATTTCTCATTTGATAGCTACAATATAGAAATTTTGGGGGAGATTTAAAAGATTAACTATTTATAGTTTTTCAAATTTTGCTATTTCAGGATCTCCATTTTGATTGATGTTGAAGAGTTGTTGAAGGAGGTCAGAAGCATTGCGTTTGGGATATGTCAGATAGGCTCAGCCCGAAAACGAAGTAAACAGTGATTGTGCAGCCAAACATAACGCTCAGGATCTCGACAACAAGGATTATCTCCTTGACATGATTGGATTGCACAAAGACAATGGTTCTGTCAAAAATGGGTTGAGAGCGTCAAATCTTTGTCTTGATTTCCCTAAACATCCCAAATCACCCTCGCCCTATCCCCGAATCGAGTTTCTAGTATGCAAAACAAATAAAATAAAAAGCTGCTAGTGATGCTCTTCGGAAAAGCCTCTGAGTGAGTTACTTGTTAACTCCTCAGAACGTATTGAGTCAAGTGCTTAACTCCTCTGCTATACGGAAGTATTGACCTGGAGTTGGTGGATCTTCTCTGCTATACGGAAGTATTGACCTGAAGATTCACCGAGCATGCTCAAATGTTTATCTCCTCTGTTATACGTCAGTATAGACCTGGAGCTCTGAACTATTTGAGTTTCCCAAATAATAAGTCGCATTGTGTTCAAAAGAATCAATTGCTGACAAGCTCCACCCACAATGAAAAGATGCAAAAATTGCACAAGTGTCAAAAGAAGCTAATGCATCGGTCAACATTCAAAAGTTGATCATCGAAATTCAAGCAAAGTCAATCGTATTGCTCAGATATACCCTGATGACAGAACTTGTTCTTTTTACCTAGATGTCTGTGGGGACCGAGTTGCCCGAGCTTCTTCAATCAAACCATAAACATGATAAAAGAAGCTGCTGATCTCTTGTTGAAAGGACTAAGGCATGGGTTTAAATGGACAAACATATCTGCAATCCCGCCAATCAATGATTCTCCGGATTCTGCTCAAAACATCATGAAAAATTTATATATCCTTCTTTAGCGTTTAAAATTTCTGACTTTATCTTCCTTTTATTTTATTTTATTTTATTTTTTAATCTCTTTTTTTTAAGATAATATGTTTAGGATAATATGTTTATATGTTTTTTTTTTTGGAGCGTTGAAATCGTGGGACGGTTTCATGGATTTACAAAGAATTTAAAATTTGAGAAAAACCAAAAATATTTTAATTTGTGTGCCAGCGAACCTGCTAGCGAACCTATAGGTTCGCCCGAACCTCAGGTTCGCCAGCAATCTCTTTGATTCGCCGCCGTGGTTTAACTTGACTTTTGGTCTTCTGGCGAATCTAAAGTTCGCTGGTCTGTCTGCCAGCGAACCTGTGCCTGTATATATATACAGTGACAGCGAAATTTCTCTCACATTCGCTGTCAACTGTACTGTAGCAAACTTTTCAAATTCAGACAACCGCACGTTCGATTCTCACTATTTCACCGGTTTTTCACACTTAAACATCACAAATATTGTCCGGTATGTAATCGATTTCATCTTAATCTCTGTTTAAACCCTTAATCGCACCATTATCCTGTTTAATTCTGTCGATCTGTCAATATGTGTAAATAAATGACTGTTTTGGGTGTGTTTTGTTAGGCTTTTACTTCATAATAGTCCCCTTTGATGATTATGCTACCTGTTTGTTGCTTTGTATGCTTATTAATGGTGTATTGATTGTGATTCTGGCCGTTTTTCAAAAACTAGGGTTTCCAGCGAACCTATGTGTTCGTCTGGCGAATCTGAACGAAAGTTCATAACTTCGAGCGAACCTATGTCGTTATGCTGCCCGCGCAACAACATAGATTCGCCCGACTGTTGACTAGCGAACCTATACATTCGCTCGACCAACATGACTGATTTTTCATGTCAGCGAATCTATAGGTTCTGATGCCAAATCTCAGGTTCGCTATACCAGCGAATCTAAATTCCAGCGAACCTATTAACTGTCTTTCAAATCCTCGTTTCTGATCAATCTCCGTTTATTTTTCAGGCACAATGTCGACATTATTCTTTGAAAGAAAGCACAACATGTGTGCTTTGCTTGATGAGAATCATGAAAAGGCCGGCAGCTATAGAGATTCTATCAAATGGCTGAAGTCGTCTCATATACATCACGCCATATCTCACTCACCCACTATATATGAGATGCATATTCGGGATTTCTGGCGAACTGCTGTCATGAACGTGTCGGTACAGCCTTCACGCATATGTGCCAAAGTCAGTGGATTTGACTTAGAGTTCACAGAAGCTGATCTAGCCAGGATTTTGCGGCTAGAGGATGATGTTGGGGACGAAGTGATGATGTCTGCTGAAGAGGTTTATGGGGCATTCCGGACTGCTGGGTATGAGGGTCCGATGCCCGGTGAGAAGAAAATGGAGTTTGTTAAATCCTATTTGATCCAGGAATGGAGGTACATTGCACATGTGTTTATCATGTGCCTGGATCATAGGAAGGGGGGTACGGACGGGCTGAACCTAGACTGGGCACGCGCTATGATGTTGTTTTGCCGAGGGCAAAAAGCCAATCTTGCGAAGCTGATCTTCAACTATCTACTGGAGAACATCCATGCCACCAAAGGGGCTAAGTGGTTGATGTACCCCAGATTCATTCAGATGATTCTGAATGACAAACTGCCAAATCTGCCGGTGATGGGTGCAGAACAAAAGAAGCTGAGGAGGTGTTTGATGAGGAAATGGGGATTAATCTGGATATTTTTGAAGGAGATGAAGTAGTCGGTGGATCTGGTATGGATTACACTTTGATAGATGAACCAGAGATTGATGTAGATGCTGATAGTGAAGAGGATCTGGAAGATGAGCCGGAAACATATAAGGTTGAAGAAAAGGGGATGAGCTATCAGTTCGAGCATGTTGATTTAGACAAGTCTGAGTGGTTTAGAAAGGAAGAAGAAGTGGTTCCCGAAGTACCGATATTTCAACACTTGGATGAACCCAACACCAAACAAATGGACAGACAAATCATAGCATGGAAGTACAACAGTTTGATAGATGCTTATATGATTAAAAGAAGGGGCGGTGACATTTCATATATCAAGAACAGGAAGCATTTCGCCACCTTGCCTCGGTGGGATTTGCGGAGGTTGGCTGATCTTCCATTGATTGGTAAAGAAGATAGCGGGAGGGCCTGTGCGTTCGAGGTGACAATCAGGGAGGCCGCAAAGACAAATTTTGCTGAGTTTGGATACCAGAAGCCGAGGAGAATGAGACAGAAAAAGGATACACACAGGGTATCGTGGAAGGGTAAGATTGTTCTGAAGATCGAAGCACCGAAGGTTATGACCAGGGTTAGGGTACCTGACACTCAGCCACCCAGACTGCAGGATTTCTTTAAATGGTTTTACGATAACAGCACGGGTGAAGCTATTATCAGATTACAAGGAGAAGATCGTCCAAAAATCAGACTGTTTGACCCAATGGAGATCTTTTCTTTCTGTGATGAGGATCTGAGAGTGTTGTGCGAGAACAGGATAAAGCACGGGGCTGGAGATGATACTGCTACTGAAGCGAACCTGTTTGTGAAGGTCGCAAACAAAGCCCGGGGGATTCGTGCTGAACTCAGAAGTGTAAATGAAAGGCTAAGAAGAACTGATGATCAGCGTATGGATTTGGATGATCTAACTAGACAGCTGGATCAATCGATTGAAAGAAGGTTCGAGAAACCGGTGGAAGTTATTGATTTGGATGTTACGGGCCAGGAGCATACTGTAGAATCTCAGGCGGAGACGACAGTTCAACATATGCCTGATACTGAGGTCGCAGATACAGAGTTTGTAGAATCGATGCTGAATTTGAGTGAAGATGAGGCCGGATCAGAAGATGTTACAAATCCTTTGGCCGGAATTGAAGACAGGGCAGGAGCGTACGTTGAGTATCTATGAAGCCAAGATCAAGACGGAGCTAAATTAGAAGACTTCCCCAGGTGAGGTCCAACCTAGGGGGAGTATTGATAGTCACTATGTATAGGTTGGACTCACCGGCTTGTCGGTGTTACTTTTGTATGTATTAGTATGACTTGTATTTGTAAATGTTCTAGCGAACCTACGGGCGAATCTATAGATTCGCCCGCAGTTCATGTCATCTTTTGTATTAGGTGTCGACTGGGCGAACCTATGTGCCCAGCGAACCTGTGTTGGTTCGCTAGATAGATTCGCTACAGCGAATCTATCAGCGAACCTAAACTCTGATATATATTGTAACCTTATCTTCATTTGAATATAACTTTTGCACATCTTTAAACCAAGACTCTTATTCACTGATTGTGTTGTGTAATCGTTCATTTGAGGTGCTAGGAGCATATTCTACTTATCTTTGTAGCTTATATACCTCATTTGTGTTGTGTAATCTTGTTATTGGGTTAGTTTGGATATTATACACTTTGTTGTCCAAGTCTTGGGTATTTTGTTGTTAAACAAGTCAACATAGCACTGAAATCACGATCATTATGGACCAACAGATAGCTATTTGTGTGGAGGCCCACGTGAAACAAGAAGGTGAACATGAATTGAGGCGCAAGAAAAAAGTAGATAATTATTTAAAGAGGGGCATGTGCATGATTGAAAATGAAACAAAACAACAAAAAAAGGGCTTTATGCAAAGAGAGTTGGACATATACGAATAGAGGACAGGAGCAAGACGTACGACTTTCGTTGGGTGCAACTCAAAAGTTCTATAATCAAAGTTTGGAGCAATAAACCGGTTAGCTCGTTTGATTTCTTGTTTTTAATTAGTTTTAACGTTATTTTTGAAACTTGTTGAACATGAAAACTATTGCTCTTATTGGTTTTTGTTCGTTTTTAATGACTATGAGTAGCTAAATTTTAATAACTATCTAGAACGTAGGATGATTGTTGGATGATTTAATGGTTTTTTCGGGTATTGGATTATTGATTGGCTCATATTCTTGTAAAGATTAGTTAGTTTTAATCTTGATATTATTGTTTATTGATTTGGATGATTGGTTATATTTACATATTCCACGTGCGCTTTGATTAATTAGTTGTGTGCTATTTGATTAGAGTTTCACGTTTAGTCATTACTTAGTGTTTTGATTAGGTGGTGGTTGAATCTAGACTAGATCATCATAGGAATAGTTAAATTAATCTATTTAAAATTGGTAATCTAATTAATCTTGAGACCGAGAGGTGATAGGATATAGTGTAGTCTTGGTTATTAGGTCTTAGGGAGCTAGTTGCACGAGAGTGAATTAAACCTAGTAATCTAATAATTCTTGTTATTCCAGTTGAGATTAGTACTAATAAGTTGTCACTTGCATCCCTTACACTCCCGGATGTATTGTGAATTGTGAGACCGAGAGGTAATCAGTTCTTTGAACACTTGAGTATTATTTTTTAGGTTAGTGAGACCGAGAGAAGATCTAACCTACACACCCAGTGAGCTTTACACATTCCTCGGAATTCATTAGGTTGAGTTAGTGAGACCGAGAGGAGAACTAACAACACTTAGTGAGTTTTTAAGTCAGACGTACTTTTAGAGCCGGCACCAGTCAATCTTCCATAACCGAGGGCATCATAATCGCCAATAGGATTCCAGGTTTAGATAGTTGCTTCATCATCCTTGATTTGTTCGTGTTTCTGTTACGTTTAATTAGCCTTCCAATTTTGTGTTTGTCTTATCTTTAATTTATTTATATTTAATTAATAATTAGTCTTCTTTTAATTAAAAAACAAACTTTCTTTAACCGGCTAGAACTCGATAAAAGTTTATTACCAAGAGTCGTCTAATGTGTCCTTAGGTTCGATACTCGAATTTAACTGGCTATACTACGCACGACGAGTACAATTGCTGTTTGTGTGAAGTAAAGTTAGATATTTCTGTTTTATTTTTAAAACCTGAATTTGTAAACCATTTTTTATTATTAATATATATATACGTTTTGACACATCAAAGGCATTAAAAAAGTTGTAAAAGTTAGTTTTCACAAATCCCTAAAAAGGGAAAGGGAAAAAGAAAAAGGACGATGAGATGGGAGCTAAAAGCTCGTCTCATCAGCCGTTTTTTACCTAGGTTGTCTTGTCACGTCCAATCAGGCAGACCTTAACGTTTTAACTGTCAGGCAATAGAACGGACCAAGACGCTCACAGCTAGGGAGCCAAAAGCTAAAAATTCCAAAAATTACTCTAAGTCACAAGCATTCACGATTAACATCACAAATACATATGGCTGTGAGCTGATGACATAGGTCGTTTAACCTTACGATCAAGAAGCCTGAAGCTCTATAGCTATAGTAAGTTAAAGTAGCATGGCATGCCTATGCTGACAAGTTATAATGATAGTCCAGGGCCAAAGTCTTATGATGGAAAAGTTGGTACAAGAACTTACACCAAAATAGCAAGAACCTTTTTACATTGCACATTCAGATTGTTGCCGGTGGCCAGAAGTAGAATGTGCGACCGTCGAGGTCAGAATCTTGAGACAAAAGATCCTATTATAATAAGATTACTTGCAAGAGTTGTTGCTCACAGTATCACTTCACTATTTTCACTTCACACAAACTCTCTGAAATCTAAACATCATTCTAGTACCTCCACTCCATTCTCAAGCATAACAACACACCAATCCTATTTTATACTTAAAAATTCATAACATCTTGAACAGTTAAATCATATTATCAAACCTTGAACCTTAGAACATTGTTACTATAATCTTTATTTTTTTCTACATATAAATTATGTGTTGTATATATACAAAAATTTCATTAAATTAACTTTTTACACATGCATTTTTAGCATATAAAAGGTACCTACAAATGTGTTTATTATATGTAGGTAATATAACTTATACAAGACTTGTGTATGTATAATAAATAAATGAAATTCATTCAATTTTTGAAATATTAGGTTGATGAATAAATATTATATGTTGGTCATTTTCTTATATGTTAAAAACTTTTTGGTTGAAAAAACGAAAGATTTAGTTCATTATCGCAATTCTCGCATGAACTACTCTAAAAAATCAAAGTGTAATTTTAAAAAAGGATAAATAACAAATCTAAAGGTATTTAAAATCAGATATCCAAAGATTTCAGATAGCTGATTTTACCATCGGTAGAAAAATCACGAATTTGAATTTTCAGATATCTAGGGTTTAAGACGGATATTTTGCGCCGCTCCATTTCAGCATTTCTTATGATTTTTAACAGCCGTCTTTTACAACAATCACTACCCAAAGGACACCCATAAAAATCATGTCCCGACGACTCTCTATCCCTGTAATCTCATCCAAACCAACATTTACTCTATTTCTTTGGTTGTTTTAAATAGAGTAAATTTGTAATTTGAGAAATACATAACGTCCAGAACTAACTATCGATCAAACATCCATACACAGTCAAAAGTGTAACGGTTAAAGCTATAATTTCTCAAACCTAAGAACGAAAGCTGTAATTTAAACAACCCAAAGAAACGATCTGCGTAGCTTACTCTTAAGAACAATCTTGCAATTCTCTAAACCTTTCTTCTACATCAATTCCTTCCTTTCATGGAGAAAAGAAAGACTCCATTCTGTAAAAGTTACAAAAAATAACCACTCGCGGAACGTCCTGCAAATCTTCATCTGGAATCGACAGAATAAATTACAAAACCAGGGAGGCCACTGTGGGTCTTTGTTCTTCTGTTAAAGGCCTTTTTTAATCACACTTGATATTTCGGTAAATCCGTCTCACAAAGAGATTAGAGCCCAAATAACCAACAGCTCCTGCAAAAATAAAGAATTCAAAATCAGTTATATCTCAATAACTTAAAAAAGACCTACTTGGCTTTGTATGGCAGCAAAAAGTGCATAAAAAAAATTTGGATTACTGAAGAGAATTTTAAAATCATTCACAGAAAACTAAGGGCGGAAAGATGGCAATATGTCAAAGCAGGAAATTTATGTGTCGGGTCATGTTCTCATACACAGTTTCTCAATCTGTCATTAAATAATCAAAACGGTTTAATAATACTACAGAACTAAAATATTATGACAATAAATAATCTAAAATTTGAACAAACCAATTTACGAAGCTGTGAAAACTAAAACTCTAGTTTGGATTGCTTTTGACCCGTGTGACCAGTTGCCTATTTGAGTATGGGATAAAATATAACCCAAATTGGCCCATTCATAATTAAATAGGTCAAAACTGCCACCTCTACTGAGAAAAAAAAAACAATGTAGCAAGTAAAATGGCAAGTTCTATTAAATAATTGAGATTTTGGAATGTAAATCACCACAAAGGATTCCTAGACCAAGGCAGAACATGGCTGTGTATCCGAAGTAGAAGCTGGTTTGGAAAAAGCCTGACATCTTAGTCTTCACATGGTAGTAATATATCGAGTACAAGTAGACATAAATAGCTGTGGAGGCTGCAGAAAAGAACGAGGTCCACTGCCAGTGATAATTCTCGGCATTTAGCAGGAAATATGTTCCCACAATTGTCACACACACAGTCACAATGATGAGAATTAGAAAAACAAGTAGCATAAACCCATAAACATAGTACACCTGCCAAGCAAAAGAAGAAATATTTGAGCGCTTAATCTACCAAGTTGAGTGGCATTATAGCAGTTGAGCTATAACTTTAGTAACCAGTAAATAAATCGACAGCACCACATATTTTGTATGATTGTACTTTCTTATTGCCAATAACTAGCCAATGATATTGCTGAGTTGTAGTGGTTGCAAAATAGGCAGGGCAGTGGGAACTTTTGGATAGGTCTAGGGTAATCCCTAGTTCACTTTTTCTGTTAAAAATAATGTCGAATAAGACAACACAAATTATATAAGTAATACGCTAATTTAAAAAACTTTAATACAAAAATATTAAAAGATTTTTATGCATTCAATATACACTACATGTGAATTTGGATCCATTTGACTACTTTCCTCCCTATGTTATTTATTATTTGAACTTTGACTCGAATCAACTGAGACAAAAGTACAAAACATAACTCAATTAACCAATTCATAAGTAAATGGTCAAAATTTTCATCTCTATTAATTGTTATACTCGATCAAGACACAACTGCCAATGATCTTGTTGTATGAACTTTTATTTTAGACCTCGCTGCCCAAAAGGAATAAACTTTATTATCACTTAAGGATCACTATTGACATTACCAAGATGTGAGAAACAAAATACATGGATATGAAGATACCTTGTAATTCCAGAAGGATGTGAATACAAAGTACATTTCGATGAAAATACTGCCAAAAGGTAGCAGTCCTCCCATTATGGAGACTACAGATGGTGTGAGATACCACTTCTTTTCAGGGATTGGGCGAGGAATGGTCTTCACACGACAAGGGTTGTTTGGGGCACCACTCCAATTCCTTCCAACAACCGTACCAAGAAGAGCAAGAGGGAAAGAGATGAAAGCCCAGATGACAAAAACAACCACCATTGTGCCAAATGGAATTGCTGCTAAAGATCCGTAAAATATAGCAATTGTGTTCAAAACAAAGCCAATTCCAAAGCACAAAAATGGGAAAAGAGATGCAGTCAGGACCATTGACTTTATCCAGTTTTTCCCTGTAAAGAAAACAAAAAGGATTCTCAATGAACGCTATCTGGGTATGTTTTCAAGATTTTTAAAAGGAAAAAAAAATAATTAATTCAGGGTCCTTACCACCATGGCGTGAATACATTCCACCACTCACATAACCAGAGACAAATGATGTCAATGCATAACATACGATGAACGTAGTGACAATCGCTCCTCTCCTATAAACAACAAAAACTGCATTTTTAACATGAGAATTTTCCATATCAGTAAAGATAGCAAAATTGGACCGGCTTGGTAAGGGGTCAAACGTGTTTGGACAGACAGAAAACACCTGCCCATCTTTTTACTTTTTAACAGATAATGTGTACTAAATATGATTTAGAAAAAAAATGCATCATTAAGTTTTTAAAATAAAGTGATGGAGTAGGTTGTTTTGGGTAATCGTACACTTTGGGCCACATTTATACCCTGTTCGAACCGTTTCCTTTTTAGCTAATTTTCCGTTTACCCACTGGGCCTAGAAATAAAAAATACCCACAATCAACCTTTCATAAGTAACCGGGTCAAAATTGCCACCTATACAGATGACAGTTCGATTTTTCCTACGTTCATATGATAAAATTATATGTGAATGTGGAAATCTGATATGACCATACCCAATGTACAACGTTGCAACAATTGCAAACAAAATGACAAGAAGAATCAGCAGCGCCAATTGAGCACCCGTTCCAACCACTGCCGACAATAAAACCAAATTACGAGGTGGTCGGAAGACATCTCCATGCACAAGCTTCCAGCCAGATTCTTCACTTACATCTCTTTCCTGAAAATCAAACATGTCAATAAGTGGTAACTGGATAGCTACAATTTGTGAATCTTATAATCTTATTACGTAATAGCCACATTACCAGACTTTCCAGATCATCATCTTCCCGAGCATACTTGGCATAATCATTTCTAAGAGTCCGCATCAAAATCATTGAGACCAAACCAGTGAGGAAGATAACCATCATAAACGAGTTAAAAATAGAAAACCAATGAATCTGCACAACGCAACTAATAGTTGTAAGTTGTACCCTCAAGATTGAAGTTTAGAACTATTGTGTAAAGAAAATACGAAACACACCCTCTAAAACTGAAGGGAAACGAGAATAACAAAGAAAAGAAGATATCAAGGTAAAACTGTAAAAGTGACTGGTCACTGGTTTCTGTTATGAAACTGATTAATGTTAGTTCAAGTGGCAATTGCAGTTTCTAACCCTTGGATGAAGTGACGAACCAATCTGCTTATAGTTATCTATATTTATTTAATGGCCAATTAAGCATTTTCATACACACTGCAATAGAACTCAACTCATACCAGCTGCAACAAAATTGACTATCACATGATAAGATAAAATTACCTATTTACCCATTTTGAAACTAATCTGAGAGACTTGTACTCCCATCTCACGGTCACGTCTTTCTCTTTTTGAAAAGATATGTATGCATTAGTTTCTTAATTTTTCATTCACTTAAACAAATGATAATCTAACTATTACTTGGATAAAGCATATCAAACTCTACCTTCTGCAACCCATTTTATTGTAGTTGATTACTTCATTGTAATTTTTAATGTCACAAACACTTTTAAAACAGATCTCAACCCCTTATAGTGCACATTGCAAACTATTCATAGGGGAAAGACCAGTGACTTAATGAAATACCTGATGCTCAAAGAAATGGTAATCCAAGTAAACATCAAAACGGCGCGCAAAAGTGATTTTAGTTTCAGTCCACATGACCGAATAAGTCATGTCTAGTGTTTTACCAGCTTCCAGTGGTTTTGGGTTCTCTTGAGTGAGATTAACATGAATGATCTGTAGTAAGAAGAACCCATGAAATAAGAAAACAGTTGCTATATAACCAATTTACAACTGTATATGCTTGTATAAAAATAGAAGTTGGGAACCTGATCTTTGTTGTAATGTATAGTGATATTCTTATGGGTAAATAGCATATGCTTGCTATCACTGTTCTTCTCAGTATGTAGCTCCCCAACAAAACCTATACGAACAACAATTTTGCAGTAAAAGAAACATTAGTATGATATACTAACACAGCAATGAAATCTAATATCAAGGAAAAGACGTGTTTGATAGATGCATACCCCAGAATGGCAGATCATCTGAGTTTGGATCCACACAGCAAAGACCAAAGAAAGTGATATCAGAAAGAAGATGTGAAAAAAAAATTGTGCAACGGAAAATTTTGGTTACTGTACAAAAAGAACAAAAGTCATACCCATGAAAAATTCAAACCAGTAGTTATTGTCAATGGCCTCCTTAAACTGCTTAACCTTTGATTCGTCGAGTTCAAGCTCACAAATTCTAGCCTTCTCCACATTCTCTGCAAAAAGATACATATCATGTCATGAACCATTTGATTACATAAGCTACAACACTACAAGAAACAGTTAAGAGTGACGAGCATACTTTGGAACTTGATATCAAATTGACTATCAATAAGTTCATTTCCACCCAATACTTCACCCAGGCCGCCCCACTTATGCCCTGGGTTACCAGGCTTACGACAAAACGGAAGGCTGTAGTAGTTATATGTTTCCTGTGGATTATTGTAAGGCCCGACTTTATTCACCCAGAGGTTAACCGGGTCATCAGTTTGATACTGCAAAACAAAGCACCATGTTTAAAAAAAAAGCACAATAAACTCAATACAACTGAAAAAACGCAAACAATTCTATCAAAATATTAGCATTGTGTAGACACATATCTCGTAACCATACAACCTTGTCATGATTATCTCATAGTTTCAAAGCTCAACCCTACTCTTAACTCTTCCACTGTATGTAAAGTATAAGTTTTAAGATACTAATTCAAAACTATCAATGTGTCAACCTTTCAGCACAAAACTCACATAGGCTTATCCTCAAAAAGCACAAATTAGCTTTAATTATAAAGAAAATGAAAAAGAAAAGTGGTTGAAAAACTTTAAATCTGTTTTTACCAAGCTTTTAGTATTATTATTAGCATACATCAACTAATGGAGTATAAACATCCTTCATTGAAGTCAAATTTGGCATAAAAAAGGAGCTAATTCATGCAACAAACGATAATGGTGGATGAAAGAGACCATATGTACAAACCCTACCGAATGACAATGCAAGATCTAACAAAATATTGGAGAACAAGATGTATTAAGTGAGTTTAGGCGTTACTTAACCTTGTGATCATACTCGGAAGAGAAGACCGGCGAGGAGTTAAGGAGAAAGGAAGTGATGAGGAGAAGAGCTGAGAGAGAAGATGAGGATAAGGATGATCGGACGGCGGGCCACATCACGGTCGCCGGAAAATGGATCTAACGGCGATTGATCAGAAAAAAAGGGGAAATTTGATGACAAATACTAATAGGGTCGTTCGTTTCGTTCTATGTATGTTGGATCCGTTACTGGATATGTATAATTTTGCCAAAGGGCTGTTTAGCAACTACTAAATGATTAAGTGCTGAATGGTTAAGAGGTCTGAATGGTTAAGAGGCTCTATCAATGAGAGGGATATTGAGGTAGAACTTCAGGTGATAGTAAGTTTGGTATATGCTTCATTCAGTTTCATTCAGCATCTTTTAATCTCTTAACCATTCAGGCATTCAGCACTTAACTAAACCATTCAGAGGTCATTTTTTTATAAAATAAACGCTCTGAATGGTGAATCTGAATGATTAAGCACTGAACTGAATCATTAAAAGGTGAAACAAACAGCCCCTAATAGACCTGACAAAACGGGCGGGTCAGATGCCCAGGTCAGAACGGGTCCGGTCGAGATAGCTTGTTATAAAAACAGGTCAGGACATGATTGGTCTGGGTTAGATAAAAAAAAATCAATTCACAAATAATAAAAATATTTAAACTTCTAAACACTACTAAAAACTATCATCCACATAGTAGAAATAATTCCAAATAAAAAAAACAAAAACTTTTAATCAAAATCTAAAAAAAACTGAATCTTTATGTAGAAACACTTGTAACACAATAAGACAAATCACTAATAGTTTGAGTGATAGCAAGATCAACAATAGTAGCATAACCATGTTTTTACCAAAATCGCATATCTTTTAAACTTTTACATTAAAACGGATATTACCTAGATATTTAAAACAATATCTTTTGCAAGTTCTTCCTCCATCTCAAAACATAATTAATAATCATACATACATTATAGGGATGAGATCAGTACCGTACCGGTACCGATACCGAAAATACAGGTACCGAATCTATTTGTATGGTATATGTACGGAACATGTACTTTTTGGTACCAATACCGAAAATACCAGTACCGAATTTATAGAGAAATATGTACCGATATTGGTACATAATCTATCGGTACGGTATCGGTTCGGTACGGTACGAGTACGGTACCGGTACCGGTTCGATATTCGGAAACCAAACACTCATCCCTAATACATTATCACTTACCAATAGATTTATTATCGGTACAGTACGAGTACGGTACCGGTACCAGTTCGATATTCGGAAACCAAACACTCATCCCTAATACATTATCACTTACCAATAGATTTATTATATTGGAATGTATTGTATACCAATAGAATTGTATAATAAAGAGTAATACGTAGTTTTGGTCCCTGTATTTGATATCATTAACAGTTTCAGTCTCACCTTAACAGTTTTGGTCTCTGTGTTTTTATTTTCTAACATAAATGATCCCGAACACTAACTTCATCCAGTTTTCAGTTAAGTCTCCCTCACATACGCCCCGCATTTGAGGGTTAAAAATGTCATTTCTCTCTCCCTCTCTTTTATTTAGGTCATCATGTAGGTTAACATTTTTATTTAGTCGCATGTCAAAAAGAGTGGTAGAAATGACATTTTTACTCCATATGTGTGTGAGACTTAACGGAAAATTGGATGGAGTTAGTGTTTGGGACCATTTCTGTTAGAAAATAAAAACACATGTACCAAAACTGTTAAGATAGGACTGAAACTGTTAATGATACCATAACACATAGACCAAAATTGCAGTTAACTCTACAATGAAATAGAACTCATTGTTATACCAATTGAAACTCACAATCTGACACAAATTAATTCAAGGTTGGATGAGGAAGATGAAGAATAATAATGAAGCCACTAGACTTCTGTAATTGCTAGTTGGCTAAAAAACTGAACACTATTACCGACTAAAATGAAACAAGTTAGAATATAATTCATGAACAAATTCACACTATTAGGTTTGATTTTAGCTTGTTTACAAATCACAATAATCTATTTCTGCATATAATAAACATCCAACCGAATAAACACAATTGAAGGTTACCGTGATCTAAGCTTAAATTCACACAGACGAAAGCCATAACCCGTTCGCCGGAGTTGGAAGATGGGTTCACCGGAGTTGTTAAGGTTTTTGTCTTAAATCGGTAGCCAGAGACGAGTTCGTGTCGCAATCGGTTGCCTGATACAGGTTTGTTTCTTCAATCGATTATAGGGATGATGAAAATCGATGTAAAAATCAAAACAGTAATCGATTTTAGGAGACGATGAGGATGATTTTAAACACGGTGAGAACACGATGAGAATGAAAGGCGTAGATGCAATGTTTTCAGAACCGGATCGAACAGTGCATCCGTCGTCTTACTGGTTCACTGGTTTGATCAGTCGGACTTGTTGAACTGATTGGATTGGTTTTGAACAATATAAATCATAAATATATATTTTTCAAAGTATTAGAACTTCAAATATAAGTCAGACTCTCAGACACAATTATTTTAAGTTCTAAAATCATAGCACAAAGAAAAATCCAAATTCAAACAAATTACTACGAGTTCAAACAAAGATGATCCAAATTTAAAAATATAACCAATTTATAAAAACATGTTAAAACCCAATTTTCCGATCCAATCCAACCAGTTCAACTGGCCGAATTCGGTTCAACCGGTTGTTCGGTTTGAATCGGTTGATCCTTTGTGCTAAAAACGAACATATATGAACCGGTTCGGTGCCACATACGAATCCCAGTTCAACCAGCCGAAAGACGTTTGACGAGATGAACTTTAGGTTGAGTGTTTGAACCATCATCACCCGTAGATTATTTCACCCAACTCATCTTGACCCGTAAGTGTTTTTCTTCACCGCACTGGGTTAAGTTTTGACCCACTATTGAGTTTTCAATGCAATTTGAAAACATTGCATTGATGTGAAAGACGTTTGACGAGATGGCCTTTAGGTTTGAGTGTTTGAACCATCATCACCCATAGATTATTTCACCCAACTCATGCTGATCCATAAGTGTTTTTCTTCACCCCACTAAGTTAAGTTTTGACCCACTATTAAGTTTTCTATGGCCTAAACTAACTCAACATGGATTCAAAAAGTACCCAATGTGACCTAAAACCATCAACATTAGGTCTGTTTTGCCCGGTTTGTAGTAATTAGAGGTGCACAAAAAAACCAGAACCGGAACCGAAACCGATTTAGTGACCAAAAACCAGTTCTTAAAAGAACCAGTTTTATAAGAAGCAAACCAGAACCAAACTAAACTTTAGGTTCTACTATTTTTTCAAATTGTAGGTTCCAAAAAAACCGAAACCGGTTTCTAAAAAAAAGCTCTTGGAAAAACCGATTCCTGGAAGAACCAGTTCCTAAAAAAACCGGTATGTTTTAATGTTACTTATTTAATGTTTTAAGAGCTATATATCTTGTAATATTTGACGTTTTAATGTTACTACTTATTTAGTCTAAAGTAGTATAAGCAATTCATGACCAGACTCTAAATGAAAGCCCAATGGAGAGTGAAGATTTGCAGCAGCATAACGTTCCGGACCATTTCATAAAAGTAACCGGTTTTTTAAGAACCGAAACCGGTTCTACAAAAACCAAAACCGGTTAAATAGGGTCTAGTAATTTTCATCAAAAAACCGGTTCTTGTAAGAACCGGTTCTTAAAAAAAAACGATTTGTGCACCTCTAGTAGCAATCACTAATCATATAAACACCTAAACGTAATGTATGAATCTGTAGTAACCAAATAAACCTAGCTAATTAATGGGAAACCGATTTTAGTTGAGGCTATAACTGAACCGAATTGGACTGTGCACATCTTTAGTAAAATAAGTAAGCGAACAATAAAACACTCGGAAACATTTACCACGATAATAAATGTCCCGTCGCATCACACAGGTCCCTCATTGTAACATATTAACATGTACCGAGATTGCGGTCCTCAATCAATGAAGCCTTGAAACATTATAGCAAATGCATATACCAACCAATACTCCAACAATCAGAGGTTTCATGCATGTATAAAACATTCATGTTAAGCACTTGTCAAACCACAGAACTGTAAAGATGCTAAGCCGTAATTTTGGTTGATCAAAGGTGGTTCAGATACATATCTTATCTTTACTTATTTCCACTAGCTCGTGGCTTCCTTTGCTGCTTGCAACTCATCATATGCCCCAATTTCTTGGTTATATGAGTACCTGGTATGAACAGGTCAGACTATCTATTATTAGAAAAGGAAAGCGAAATAGAAATTTTAAATTTTTATTTTATTTTTGACAAAAAGAAATGTCGATTTTCCTAACAATTTATCAAGTTTTCTGTATATCCTTAATTGTACTCTTTATCATAAACTACATTAACCGCACTTTCCTAAAACTGTGTCCACTACAGAGGTATATCAAATCGTGTATTTAGTCCCAGAACCAAAAGAAAGAAAACAAGATTATATGCTATTAATGAAACCAGTCTAAAATTAACTTTCTAACAGAGGTGTCAAATTTGACACGCTTGCTTAAAGTTAAGCTAAAAACAAAAATGAGTACCCCTGTCCAAAATTAACTTTCTAACAAAGGTGTCAATCTACACGTCCGGAGGCAGTTAAATTCAGTTTTACTCCCTGAGGTTTGCCAAAAAAATAACCATTTTCCTCCAAAAATTTAAAAACGTTAAATTACATCCCAAAGTTTCATCGGTTGTACCAATTCCAGTCCAAGTTAGTTCAAGTTAATTCAGATGTTTCAATTCTAGTCCAAAAGTATATAACTACTGGACTGAAGTTGAAACAAATGATGAAACTTTTGGACTGAAATTGAAGTTTCTAAACTTTTGAAAGAAAATGGTTACTTTTGTCAAACCTTGGGGAGCAAAATCAAATTTAACTAAAAAGAATAAAATGGGTCAACCTGATCTGTTGTGACTTAACCAAACTAAATATTAGCATCATGATGTACAAAAAACAGCATACACATCTACATATATGAGTAAAGATCTGTGATGTTTATTTGAAACTTTGAATGCTTGAAGAAACTATTAAAAGAGAGTTGCACATAACAAATAGTATCTTACCAAACTGCTGCATTGCAATAAAGTCCTGCAGATGGGTCATAATAATAACCCAAACTGCTGCTGTAGTAGTACCTGCAAAAAATAACAACAGAAAATCAAACACACTGACAAAAAACACGCATACACCGTGTAAATAAAAAACTGGCACAAAAATGCATAACCGGAAGACTCATCAAATACATAATCATTTTGTGTAGGCCCAGTGCCTGCAATTGAAAACAAAATTGAGGCACTGTAATAATAATAATAAAAATAATAATATTATACCTAAAATTAAATCCATATTCCGGATGAAAAACAAAAAAAAAATACATCGCATCGCCATACCATTTGATGGATTGACAGTAGCCTTTTCATCATCGTCTGCAAACATGTCAAAGTCATCCTCATTGTTTGAAGTATTATCTGCTGCATGTATTCCATTGAGATTGAAGTCACTAGTTATGGAGTCAGCAGGTTGGTTTGCTAAGCTTAAAGAGGCGCCTTCCCCTCTCGCTCGTGCTAGCTTCTCAAATCCCCCTTTTAAGTCAGAAACATAAAACATAAAAAAGTGCGTTATTGTGATAATAAATTTATTGTGCTTTAACTCTTAAGGGGTAAATTAATAAGCTAGTTAAAAAGGAAACTGGTCAGTCGAGTTAAAAGTCACCCAAAGTGTATGTTTTAATCTAAATAACCTACTAAATCATTTTGATCAAATAAATTAGACTAGCATCGAAATAATATGGTTCTTGTAATCATACTTGCCACACAAATTACTTTACTAAAAAACACTTTCATCAAATTGTGTTTTGGGCAGTGGGCTGCTTTTGTGCTTCTTCCCATAGTTGGATACAGTGAGCTTGGGAGACAAAGGACCATACCCACACATGTTTTCAATGATAAAAAAAGACAAAAGAATGAACCCGTGTAAAGACTGCATGTTTTACTTGAATCATAACTTGCAACCTTAATAACAAATGATTACAACCTGTTAGTGACAGCAAAATGTGTTGAAACGGACCAGGTTGGGTTGTGAACAGCGTAAATTTTGAATAACAATATATAGTTTTGAACTGATATAATTGTTTTACGCGTCGAATAAACAACTCAGAGCCTAGGCACGCGCCATGTGGCAAATTGACAATAGATATGTTAACAAAAGAGATGGACTTGTGCCTAGTGACAGTTTTAGAACCAAGGTTGCTCAAGATAGTCAACTTATGCATAGAAACCAGGATAGAAGTGACCATCTTTACTACTCGTTTTAATTCCAACATTAATTTGGTTCTTATCAGAAACTACACAAAGCAACAAATTAGAACAAGTTGGGTCACGTACTTACAAAGTTTTGATTTTACCTCACCGCACAAAGAAACTTGTATCATAATCTAAAATGTCGAGGGAGACGCCCACATCTGCTCTGCACACGAAGTATCTCGTTGGCAAAATCTTGATTTCCAGTAAGTAAAAGACCATTCAAGATTCGGTTGAATGTAAACTTTCGAGGAACAAATCCTCTATCCACCATTTCTATTAGCAGCTTCCCTGCAACAATTAAATCGTCTGATCTTTTCCTCCCAAACATTCCACTTATCAAAACATTGTATGTATCCAAATTAGGCAGACATTCACCACTACCCATTGTCTCAAAAACCTCCAAACCCTTCTCAATCTCACCCTCATCACAATAATACCTAATAATCACATTATAAGTTTGAACATTCGGATCACATTTATCAAGTTTCATCTTATCCAAATACTCCATCGCGCGATCCATCTTCCCAACATGACACAACCCTCTAATCACCACATTATAAGTCGTAGAATTAGGAGTATAACCCTTCTTCAACATCTCATCAAACACCACGATAGCATTCTCCACATTGTCTTTTTTACATAAAACTTGAATAAACGCATTGTAAGAAGCAACAGATGGAAGTATACCTACATCAAGCATTTCATTAAACACTTGGCGTGCCTTTTGAATCTCACCCGCAACCCCAAATCCATGAACAACAGTCGTGTATGTAACAACATCCATCATGCATTTTCGCCTCTTCATCTCCATAAAGAACCGCCACGCTTCTTTAACCTGACCCGATTTAAAATACCCATTGAGAATCACATTGTATGTCTTGAGATTCGGTTCCAAACCACTTTCCACCATCTCCCTCAACACCTCCAAAGCCCTAGGTGTTCGTTTAATCAAACAAAAACCATTTGCAATTATGTTATAACTAATTGTATCAGCCCTAAATCGTTTCTTCAAAACCTTAAACAAGTTATACGCCATTTCAACTCGTCTAGATTTGCATAAAACATCAATGAACGTGTTGAAACTATTCAAATCCTGTTGGCAGCCATACTCATGCATTGATAAGAAAACCTTAACCGCCTTATCAGGTTTTCCAGCAGATACGTATCGTTCAGTTATGATAGCAAATGTTTTAGGGTTTGGGCCGATCCTTCGTTTCCGCATTCGAGCAACCAGCGCCCATACAGTTTTGTAGTTGCGCAACCGGGCGGCGATGTCAATTGTGTGGTCAAATGATTCAGCGGAGTGGGTGTACGTGGGGTGGCGTTCAAGGAGGTTGAAGAACTGGATGGCTTTAGGGCCATGGTTCCATAAGCGTTTAAGGATTTTGTTTACAAGGTCCGGTGTCCAGCAGACGGATTTTGTATTGAAAATTTGGATTAGGGGTTGTTGGTCTGAGTTTAGGATGAGGCTGGAAAGGATGGCAGCTTCATCCTCGGAAGGAGGTGTAGCAATGGTGGTGAATGCTAATGTGTATTTTACAGAAGATAGTAAACATGTATGAAGCATATGGTGTGGCGACACCAAAAAGACAGATGTCATTGCCCCTGTTACAAGTTCTTTAGCAAGACTGTGGTTTTTCCTTGAAGAAGTTGCCTCATAGCTGCATATATAAAGGTAATCAGACACTAGAGCAGATAAAATGTTAAACAAAAAGTTGACAAGTGCAAAAGTAGAAAGTGTGAATGTTCAAAAATTTATTTTCATGTTCAAGCAAATGCTAAAAAAATCATTAATATCCAAAGTAGACTATTAAAATATGAATCGTATCAGTTCCATAAGATAGTTTTTTCAACTAGTTTTTGAAAATGTTGGGTAAAAAGCAACACCCCAATTTTCTTAAACTACCGCTAATAACAGATGTTATTGTTACTAATTATGAAAGAAAGAAAAACTAAATCTATAGGGGTGAATTATGTTCATAGCTGGGTGATTTTCAAAGCAAAGATGTTGTTAAAATGTGAAGGATAAGTGTCACACCCTCAATTTTCCACAAATGGGATATCCGTTAGGCGTGTGACATATCAGGATCTTAAGCCATTAGTTACAGTAACACTGACTCAATAATTTTACAAAAGTTTTACTTTGACAGTTTTCAAAAACTCAGGGTAATAAAATGTAAGTTTTTCTTTTAATTTCAGCGGAAGCTTCTAACTTAAACCAAACGTCCAAACCACTTGTGCTCAATAGTTTAGTACAATTAATTAGAAACCCTTGTGCTCAATAGTCTAGCACAAAAACCAATACTAGTTGCCAAAAGACCATTAAATGTTATAAAAATTCCAATCAATGAAATGTGACCCATGCATGCTGTGTCCTATATGCACAAACTCCTAACCACCTAAGAAAACATACTGAAAACGGTCAACACATGGTTGGTGAGCTCAATGAGATAAGTAATCAAACATAATTATCAAAATAGTTTAACCGATAAACATCATTACTATTGCAGGTTAGCTAAACCACCTCGTTTACTACATGAGCACGTCGAGATTAAACTGAACGATACGATAATTTTTGCCTTGTTGCCACCACGATGGGTGACCAAAAGTTAAAGGACCATTTGCCCAAATAATACTAGCATGTATACGTCACATATTTCCACTTATACCCAACTCACTTATGAATACACATGAATCCTATATTTATCATTAAATTGAGACGACCCAATAGCTAAACATTATCATACATGCTCCTTATTTAGGACACACATACAACTCATACAATATTTACTTTATATCTCACACGTAGGCACATTTAGTTTCATACTTTCCCCTTAACAGTACACTATCATGCGTTTATCTACTTATACATATACCAATGCCTACACACATACAAGATTTCCTACATTTCGTACAACCAATATAAATACATATGTTATATTTAATTTAACTATTCTGGATCGTTTACCCACAACTATATATATATATATATACATATAGACCACACACTACTAAATTTGTTGTTACATCTTGATACCTAGCAACATACATTCATGCATTAATCATATCCACTGTGCAGTTAATGCGGAAAAATAGCGGTTCGCGGTCAAGGACCGCTATTTGAGATATCGGTTTTCGCGGTGGGATAACGGTGGGATAGCAGTTTTAATATATATATAGAGAGAGAGAGAGAGAGAAGAGTTGTCCTACATAGGGTTGAAAATCTAAGAAGGCTAAGAAGGATTTATGACCTTTAGATCTCTCTTTTAATGGTTGAGATCATTTGTAAGGAAAAAATTTGGTGGAAGGGTACATTAGTCATAGCCATTTTTTTTTTACTTTCTCTCTCCACATGCAAAGCACATGTCAATTCCCCCACTTTTTTTAAAACGTTCATAACTTTTGGATACGATATTATTTTTTTTAAAAAATTACACCAAAAAAACAAGCGTTTTGTTATCTTTAAAACGCGTATAATATTGATATATAAAAAATAAAAAAAAAATTCGACACTTGTCTAGTCCTTGTGTAATATCATGTGATTGTGTTATATTATAACTAGTGAAATATCACTTTTATCGGTTCATTCTTAAGTCATTATGTAATATCATCTTATTTTAAATATTTGTTGTGTCATCTTATGTGCTTAGAAATTACCACCGTGTCACAAATTGTTAATATGTGTTTGAGAAATGTTCAAAGACAAAGTCATTTTTTGTTACAAAATGTGAGAATGACACAATGATAAACAAAGACACAATGACACTTTTAAAAAAAATTCTAACTCACAATATAAATCAAATTTTAAAAAAATGGTTCGGAGACCTTGTTCCCCATGTATTCCTCTTTCAAAAAATAAATAAACGAAAAATTAAAAAAAATTAAAAAAATTACCGTTTTTTTTATTTTTTAAATTAGACACAATGAAAAAAGACACAATGAGACAATAGTAGTTTTTTTAAGTTTTGTTTATTTATTTTTGAAGGAGGATGTTGTGGGAGCAAGATCTTTGAAATACTTTTTGTGTTATTGTGTAATTATTATTAGATCATTGTGTAATACTTGTCAAATAAGATTACACAATGACCCGATGAACGACACAACAACCCTACGGATGACACAATCACACAATGACCAGACGAAAGACACAATGACCTGACGTTAGACACAATGACCTGACGTTAGACACAATGAGCTGAAAAAATGTGAAAAAAGAATTCGTTTTTTATATATCAATATTATACGCGTTTTAAAGAGAAAAAAATGCTCGTTTTTATGGTCTAATTTGTTTAAAAAAATAATGTCGTATGTGAAAGTTATAAACGTTTAAAAAAAGTGGGGGAATTGACATGTGACTTGCATGTGGAGAGAGAATATTTAAAAAAGTAGGCATGACTAAAATACCCCCTCTCCTAATTTTCCTAGATGCCACATGTCAATCTCTTATTGCTTCTTAGCCTTCTTAGATTTCTAATACTATGTAGGTGAACCTCCCTCTATATATATATATATAGGGTGAGGTTCTATTGAAAACACAATTATAAATGAAAACACTAAAAACCAAAGGAAACTATAGAATTTGATGATTTTTAATAAATAATATGTTTTTAATATAAATGGGTATATTAGTCAAAACAAAAAAACTATTAGTTTTAAAACTACCACCAAAATTCCTACATTTACTCTTCTCCCTCTCATCTCTCATCAAAGTTAATTAACCCTTACACTTCTATATTAATTAATTTACGGTTTTTATTAACAAAACCATCATACAAAATTTATAAAACAAACCGTTAATAGACATACGTATACGTAACAATGGAGTTACGTACATATGTACACACTGAATCAAATAATTAAGCCAAGTATATAACCATTATCAGAAATACGTATGCGTAACACCGAAGTACCGTACACATAACGACAGTGTTACGTGTATGTAAATTTTGGTGTTATTGAACTTTGTAAACCAAGTTTAGTACATTTTCCGGGGGTCGATTCTTACAACAATATGTAGAATGTGATAATATACGTATACGTATAATCTATGTTTAAGATAGTTGGACAACGTATCAAATTTCCATGCTGTTTAATTCATATGGGTAAGTCGAATAGGTATACGTATATGTTGTAGAAAGTGCACATGTATGTGCATTGTAACTAACACATCTTACCCGAGGGTTTTGTTAATATATGTATACGTATATGTTGTAGAAATTGTTGCTTGATACAGAGTGTTTGACTTTGTTTGATTGTAAATATATATATTTGGGTTATTTAAGTTTTTGGTTTTTGTTACATATATGTATGACTACAATTGTATATCTAGCTTAATATATTGATACAGCTCATGCTTTTTGGTGTGTTTATTTTTTCAAAAGTTAGTGGATGCATTTCTATCAATTAGAATATTGTCTTTTGTTAATATATAAGTATTCAAAATTGACCCATTTGGATATCTTTGATTGTTTTCATTCG